>JAODTR010003548.1:71339-84018 GCA_025399935.1 Amblyopsis rosae
TCCGCAGGTACGGCGCCGACGGTGGACCGTGCGGTTATGAATACGCTCCTCGGTGTGTGCATGCACACACGCACACACACACACAACCCTTCGCTTTGACGTGTCCTGTTCTGCAATGCTCTCTCTCTCTCTCTCTCTCTCACGCGCACGCTGTGGGTCCATTAGGTTCATCCATTGCCCCAGTAGCACCCTCCCTCCCTTTGTACTTGCCTCCTGCTCATAAATCATGACGTGCAGTGAGGCAGCAGCGTGCCTTTCTCAATGAGGGGTTACCGTGGTAACTGAGCTGTGTTATTCCGGAGTTGGGGTGCCACATGTTAGGGGAGGGTACGAGTTGGTTGAGAAGGCTTTTACCTGTGTGTGCATGCGCAGGTGCGCGTGTGTGCGTGTGCTGGACGGGTGTAGCGGTGTGCGCCTTCCAACCGCGCTTCCAGGGCGCTGTTGAGTGGCGCTGTGTGAGGCCGAGCGGCATTCATGTGGGCGCTGCTGCTGCTGCTGCACCAGGCTTGGGTTAAAAACAGCTTTATTTAATGGAGTGCAGCTGAGTCAGCACTGCCCGGGCTGGCAACTGAGGTGTGCTGTCTAGAGCAGGGTTTCTCTTTTCAGAAGCTGTGTTCTTTTGAAGGGTCACCAGATATTAACGGGACCCGTTTGGTGTTTTTGTAATAATTGAGGTAATTTAGCAGATGACGTTATAGCAAACATTGGTTATTAATGAAAGTGCTACGAGAGAAAGGTAGGGTTATTGAGTCAATGGTCAGGATCAACCCCATCTTCACACATGTATGCAAAACAAATACACTTGAGTCTAATTAGACTGTTTATAATGGAACATAGGTAGGTTTTTCTGGAATGGTCTTCTCTTAAGAGTCAGAGTTGGGCCACCACACCAGTCCACGGTGGTTCTGATGTGTTGCACTTTCGCCCACTGCAGGAAGCCCCTCTGCCAAGCAGGGCACTCGCTCTCCAGCACCCAAAGTTCACGCGGGCAGCTTCCTCTCTTCAGGGCTAAAGGTGAGTTGGTACGGTCCTGATGGTGTAGGGATCGTATCCCCCCTCCCTGGGTGAGATGGTCTCTCCCTGTCGCCTGTATAACCCGTCGCTCTAACACGGCGGCAGCGTGGTATTAATAGTAATGCCACGCTGCTATCTTCAGCAGTGTGAGTGCATTGGCAAGCAGTTTAAATGGGACATCATCACTCTGAAGACTGGAGGCATTGCAGAGAGGAATGTGTGGTTCAGTATCTTCAAATGCCTGTTGTAAAAAAATAAAAAAACATAAATACAAAATCCTCCCACCTCTTCATAATCCACAGAAAATAAAATCCGATTTGCTGTGCGCTCTCTGTTTCACCAGTAGGCTACAGGGATATTCGTTTCCACCGAGCTCTGTGAAAGCTGGCTCAGGTTCTGGGACTCTGTTTTCAACTGCTACTTTATACTAGTCCAGACAGGAGGAGACCACCTCTGCTTGAGGAATACGTGACATTAAACTAACTTTAATTGGCGACACATTTCATGTGACTTCTCCACCAGCCTGTTTTTGGCAAAGTAGCTTTACAGAAATTAAGCCTCTTCCTTACCAGGGCAATCTCATGATTTATTTACCGCGCTCCCTTAACGCCACCTGTTAATGTTAGTGGGACACCATTGTTCTGCCTGTAACTTCCTGTGTGTGTGTGTGTGTGTGTGTGTGTGTGTGTGTGTGTGTGTGTGTGTGTGTGTGCGTGCGCCCTGTCAACGTCATACAGGTTATTATCAAGCAGGAGCCGGGGGAAGTTTCCACTCAGCAGCAGCAGATGGTTTCCGCGGCAACCACCCAACAGCAAGCTCCCGCCACAGCTTCGCACCAGTTTGTCGCAGTGAAGGGCGGCCACGTGATCTCCATGTCACCCCAGAAACAGGCAGGAGGGGCCGCGGGGGCTGCGGCCGGCAAGGTGGAGACTAACAGCTTTAAGAATGTGTGTTACACAGTGTTGAAACACACACGTGAGCATGCCCTGTATTCAGCTTCTGAACACAAGGCATGCTTACAAGTTGAACAAGCTAGTTTACCTCACTTCAAAAATGAAATGTTTCAGTGGAAGAACGTAAGTCATTAAATGTGCACTTCCTTTTTACAAGGCGTGTGCGATGAGAGAGAAGAAGAAACTGCATCATGGATGAATACAGTGCCAGGCTTAGGCAAACATAATGCATAAAGTGGTCATAAGGATATATAACAAGCCACACAGCGTCATTTGGATGCTTTCAGTTCTATATTTGTATTTTAATCTAGCTGTATTAACGTTTTGTAAAAAAGTATCATGTTTTGGTTTATGTTTATTGTTTTGATCTATTTTAAATCATGCAGAGAATGCTGATGCATACAGTATGGCTGTCATGTTTCCAGGTGTTGGGGATCCCTGTTGGCTCTACACACCAGTCTGCAGTCAAACAGGTGGCTCTCAGCAGCGGACAGATTTTGGTTGCCAAGGGCAACCCCTCTGGCTCTAAGGTGATGGGCGGGAAGCAGGTGGTTGCCCAGGGCGTTGCCAAGGCCATCGTCAGCGGAGTGAGTGGCATCACCACTCAACAGGCTGCTACCAAGGCAACCGGTGGTTCAGGAAGTGGAAAGAGTGGAGGTGAGAGTTTATAATAAACGCACGTGAATATATATAACGTCCAGATTTGGAAAAGCCAGAGAATATTTCATTGTTCAGGTTGGACATCTCCGTGATAAAACGGTGTCAGGTAATTAACATTTAAATGTGTAGGAAATCAGGTTATACACTCACTGATAACACAAACTAATGTGTTTGGTGTTAGTGATGGCCACTCTCCAGCTGCCAGCCAACAACCTGGCCAACTTGGCCAACCTGCCACCAGGCACCAAGCTCTACCTGACCACCAACAGTAAGAACCCCTCTGGGAAGGGCAAGCTGCTGCTCATCCCACAGGGAGCCATTCTCCGCGCCTCCAACTCTGCAGGTAGGACAAGCGTTATCACACCACGCCTGTAGTTTACTTAGCATTCAGCCATTCATGAACGTCTAAGCGTCTATCGGAACTAGAAGCTTCAGCCAATGTTATGTTGTTAGAGTCAGTGTTTGAATGCTTTGGGTTTCTTTTATTACCCTCAAATAGCTCAGGAAATAAATAAATAAATTATTGCCATAACCCAACCGTAACCCTAGTGTTATTTTTTGCTTTTATAGATGACTAGTAATTATCTGACTCAAGTTATGTAAACTTAATCCTATGATAAGTCGACTATCTCTCTTATATGATCCCCATAAATTTGATCTGTGTATGTGTACGCCGTTTATTGATAAAACTGAATATTGCATTCAGAATATCAATATTAGCATTTTGTAACTCAGGGAGAGAAATGTTATTAATCTGTTCTGGAGAATTTGTCCCATTGTAAAGCGTTTTTTCTGGGCCATGCTAACCAATAGCCTAGCCTTGGGGGCGTGCGGCTTCTTACGCATGCCTGCCTGTGTGTGCTGTGTTCTGCTGTGCGTGGTGGTGATGCAGGCCAGCAGTCCCAGAGCAGCAGCACGTCCACTGGTGCCGGTGGCTCTCAGAGCTCCTCCTCCTCCAGCAGCAGCCTGCCGTCCAACCTGTCCTACACCTCCTACATCCTCAAGCAGACCCCGCAGGTACACGTGCGCACGTATTTGAGGTAATACAGAATATAGCAGATCATTGTGCAAATCTCTGCGTAGCAGAAGATATCATCTTAATAACATCCTACATTCATAATATCCCAAACTATGATATGTAAGCATTAATATGTTTGCAGCATGAGGAAGCATGCATCATGCTCTCATTGTCTGCTTTTTTCTTTTTGTGTCCCAGTGGAGCGTATCAGCCTGCCGTCGCTTTAATTAGTTACATTCATTACAGTCCGCTACGGAACAACGCTATCCATGTATTCGGCCAGCAGCGGCATTTCATGAAGGTGGAGCTCTTAGGTTTTTACCACCAAGCCCAACGTCATACGTCCATCACCAGTTTATGAAGGAGAAGCCTTCATGTGTGCTATTGCCTCGGGTTACCTGGCAAGATGAAGCACCAGCGATGCATTTTTAAAAGCATCTTTGTACTCTTTAATTAGAGGGCACCAGCAGAGACACAAAGGGCCTCTAGAACTGCTGCTACACATGCGATTGATCCTTTGACCTAGTTTGTGGCAGATTTGATAGTGTGCTTTGTCAGAAGGGGCTGTTCTCCAAAAGCTAGAATGTGAGGATAACTAAGAAACTCTGACACCGCCCCGTCTGCCCATTATACCACATTATCAGTAAATGTCAACTGAAGCCTTTGTTTTCTTGCTGTCCGTCTCGCCTAGGGCACGTTTTTGGTTGGCCAGCCAGCGCAGGGCTCAGGGAAGCAGGGGGGATCCAGTTCAGCAGGTCACGCTGTGTCGTCCCCGGCAACTGTCACCCAGCAGGCCATCCGGGTGTCGGCTGGACAGAAGGCAGCCATCCTGGCTCAGGTCAGTATGGGGGGGGGGGGGGGTTGTAGTACGCCATATGTGGCCTGGGCGTTGAGCTTGGCCTGCTGCCGTGGTCACCTAGGAAAACTTTGTCTCTTTATTTCTTTCTTTTATTTCCAACTTTGGATTACGTGAAGCTGCTTCTGTAATTTCCACCTTACAAATCAATGGAGGTCAAAATTAGCTGGACCCCTGAAATGTCGATGGCACCAAAATCACATGACGTGTCCTTCACAACCTGCCACTCTGTACAACCCCAAATCAGGGAACAATCTGGGGCTGTTTAGTTTCATGTTTCACATTTGCATTGTAATTTAGCAGTCTGCATTATACTTAGCTATGGAGGCAGACACGGCACAATTAAATTTATTCAGTTTTGCGTTGGCACAGTTGAGTGATCTGTGTGCAGATCTTGTCATGATAAAACAGCTGCTGTAGGCCTAAAATTATGTTCAGCTGGGCTGCAGGCTCAACTGCTTATATAAACCTAAGAGCGAGACACAGAAAACAATCTTGTTCTGAACACTCCTCCCTCTAAATGTTGGTTTATGTATACCATATTTTCTGAACTGTAAATAACAATGGATTATTAGTCGCACTTATCAACCAAACAACAAACAAAAAGTGAGATTCATAGTCCGGAAAATAGTGTATTCTCTAAACCCATACTGTCACATTTTCGTAATACTAAATACGGAGATGTTCCGAACATGTACAAAGGAAGCCGCAAGTGAGAAAGATTTAGGCTTCATGAAAACAGTTCCATTCTGTAGCCAGAAATGACACTACCATGTCCATATTTAGTACAGGACATCCTATGTAGCTTTTTGTGTCTATGAATAATAGCATTACATTCCCTTTTTTTGGATGAGTTGATGTCAAAAAATGGGTGATATTGTGTTTGGCTTTTGAGCCAATGTGCAAAGCATATGTTGTTCCGAAACACACAATGCGTTTTCACCTGTCAACTCTGGGTTTAGCATCGTTTTACAGCGCCGCCGCCAACCATTGCAGCAGCACCTATCTTAATTGTTTGCGGATTGTTTTGTGTGTGTTTACTTCAATATGTAGAAGTTGGGCTCTTGTGTGATTGACAGGTGGTGGGAGGCGCACAGGCTTCCCAGGTGAAGTTGTCAGACGGCTCCGGGAAGACTGTATCCGTGGCGACGGCTTTGTCAAAGCCTGGGACGACCACGCTGAGGATGACGGGCGGCGTCATCACTGCCGCTAGCTCCACCCCCAGCTCGGCTGCCACGGCAACCAGCCAGCAACAGGCCAGTTTGGCAGTTCTCTCTCTCTCTCTCTGACTACTAATATTCCTTCTTCAAGCCTCTTCATCTGATACAGCAGTTTGATAACGTTGTATCACCGTAGGAATTGGGAACAGTCATGAATAGATTTTATAAAATTCAACGTTTTCGGTGGAGAAGGGTAAAACTGAATGTTCTCTCTGCATATTCCCATTGCACTGATTGGTGTTAAACGAAGCTCCATCAGCATGTAGGGACTGTGGTGGAACACAAGTGACAGCTAGTAGCCTTGCTTTTGGGGGTGATATTTTGTCATTGACACATTTTTCTTAGAGTTGGCGGTGGTTTTCCATAAATAAGCGCAGCCAATGGTTTTTGTGTGAGTCCCTTAGCAGGTGGTAGAACATATGCGCTATGTCTCAAGCTAAACACCGTACTGCTACAGGTCTGGGTTAATGTGAGTAAAGCTTTACAAGCTTTACTGGCCTCATTAACTGGGGAAATGGAGATGCACAGAAAGACATTATGCCTTACTGGATGCTCTGGCACACACAAGCACGGGCGCACTCACACACACACACGCACGTGTGCGCGCACGCTCACACCCGCACGCACCCACACGCACACACACACTGTTTTGTAGCTGTTGGTCCTAGCGTAACAGACACTCTACGGGAGCGTTTTGCAGCAATGCAATAGGTCCTCCCTTCTGCCATGCTGAATCGATGTGTTCGGCCAGAGAAACTGAAACTGAGGCTTTTCTCTGCTGTTTCTCAGCACTATGGTGTTGCCATGACTACAGTAGGTTGACCTTGGTTACCATCACACGCTACTTTGTTTCTTTAGTGGTTGTTTTTTATTAACTCCTTTTTTGTGTGCGTTATGTTTAGCATGTTTAGCATTTATTGTCCCATTCTCCTGTCCCTAGGACTGTGTCACAGGGGGGTCCTGCACTGACTGCATATACTCATATGTTGTTTTCAGTTTACACCCCAGCACAATGTTGTACCATTGGTCTTAAAACTAGACAGATTAAAAGATATATAAATTATAAAACTGTAGGCCAGTAAATGAATAAAAATGTAGATTGTAGTCTCTGTGGCCTCTACAGGCCCAGGTCAAAATGTAAAGGTGCGCTATGTGTAGGTGTGGGAACGCGTTCTTGGTGACTTATTTTCACTGCGTTCCCATGGTGACTGTGGTACGTGTCCTTTAACAGGTTACTGACGGCGTGAAGCCCGCCCACCCAGTCCTGGTGGCAGCCAATCAGGCGGCTGTGATCAACGCGGCGAAGAATGCCAGCGCTGCCGCCGGCAACAGCCTGGCGAAGAGCACCGTGGCCGCTATAGTCAAAAGCTGCGGCAACCCCACCGCTCTGACCAAGAGCACCGCGGTGGGCGCCGGCGCCATGGTGACTGTCGCCAAGAACATCGCCAACATGCCGGTCATCGGCATGCCCAAAGGAATGGGTGGGGGGGCCTTGGTGGGCGTGCCCAAGAACCCCAGCGCATCACTGGTCACAGCCGCATCGCTCGTTAGCGGAATGGCATCAGGTGGAGGGAGGAGTACGCTCTCAGGTAGACATGTTGTGAGGATATAGTGGAGTAATTGTGTCTCAAACAGAGAATGATATCACACTGTGTTCAGAGCTCAGTGGCTCTCAGTGGCTCAGTGGAGCTCAATCAGAGCTCCACTGTTCCTTGTTTTCATATCTAGTCCAGCCGTGTGTGTGTGCGTGCGTGGGGGGTTTGGTTTTAGATGCTCTTAAGAAGACTGGGTTGAGATTATTTGATGTGCTCTTAGTGTAATCTCATTGCAGAAAGTAATATATTAGAAACACTTCAAGACACGGTTCTTCAAATGACTTTCATACAAAGAACTTTGCATTTGGAACATACCATTATCAAACACATTTGTGTTCTGTGCATTCAAGGTGGTGTTCTCTAATAATAGCTGTGTGTGTGTGTATGTGTGTGTGTGTGTCTGTAATGGTGCGCTTCTGTCTAGACATTCTGTGTTATATAAGCGTGTGTACTAAATAGGGTCTCTCCTGTGGTTTTGTTTAGGCATGCTGAAGATCCACTCGGGTGGCTCCGCCTCCCAGCAGACGGTGCTGACCATCCCTGCCAACCAGCTCAAGCAGCTTGGCGTGGGAGCTGGAGCCAGCGGGGTGCAGACCATCCTCATGCCCGCTGGCAAAGGTAACCCAGGCCTGAACCAATGCTTCACATCCATAGAGCGGTTCAGAGACTGTAATGCCATCCAGGCCTGAACCAATGCTTCACATCCATAGAGCTGTTTAATGCTCTGCAGAGAGGGACCCATACATGCTCACTGTAGCAGTGTTACTTAACACTACACAATCAATGGCCTATCTTCCAGGCCATAGCTTCCGTCTGCCTGTGTGGGATGCTGTAGTGTACGGGTAGACTATTGATTTATTGTGTGTGTGTGTGTAGTGGTGTGCAAAGGCCCAGTCTCCAATCCTCCCTCCTCCTGCTCCTCCACCACCCAAGGAGCAGCTAGAGCCTCTCCCAGTCCCGCCAGCCAGGCCTCCCTCTCCCTCGCCCTGCCCCTGGCACAAGGTGAGAGGAGATCCCAACCTGGAACCCCCCTCCCCCCTTCCCTCAGTAGAGGTAAAGGTACAGTACTGGTACACAGGAAGTGGTTTATGTATCAGAGTTGCTATGGTAACACAGCCCCCACTTCACGTGAGCGAGGATGGGTGTGCTGGGTTTATAAATGAATGGAACGGCGTGTTGAATCGGTCACACCATTCTCCCTCCCTTCCCTCCCTGTCACAGTGAAGACGGAGCCAGCCGCCGGCATGCCCGTCACCGCCGTCCCGTCGCCCCCGGTGACGGCGCCCGTCACTTCCTCCTCCGCGGCTCATGTTCTGCCCGCCGTCGCCACGACAGCCGCCACCGCCGCCGTCAAGCTGGAGCAGGGGGCTGACATCTCCGCTCACGACCTCATCAAGTAAGGACTCGGCACTGAAGCCGACGCGACGGAAACGTTGAAGCGCTCCGAGCTAGTTTTCCCGCCAAACACCTCTGCCTGCCACTTATTATATGTATTGTACGTCTGAGCCGCTGCGTGTGTGTGTGTGTGCTTCTCCCCTCCAGCACAGAGCACGTGGAGAATACAATGCAGCTCCTGACAGCTGTGGTGAAGCGGTTTCCTCTGGTCGTCCCAGAGAAGAGTGAGTGGCGTGCTTATATATGTGACACACCTCGGTGTGTGTAGTCGCAGGCTACAAGCACAGCGGATGCACTTGTTATGCTGTGTGAACAACACATGGTTGTAAGGTCTGCCAGGCCATGTAATCAGTCTTGTCATCTCTGCAGCTGAAGATTCCCATCCATTCTGTGCTACTTCTACGGAGCAGTATTACTCCTGGAACATCGGCAAGCGGCGGGCATCGGAGGTGAATCATTATTGGTTGTGTGTTTTGGTGTGTGTGCGCTTAATGGCTGCATATTGTATTTTTTCTGTACTGTGGCACACAAGCATCTACCTGCACAACACCTTATGCAGTTAAGCATATTATATGATGAAAATATTCCATGCTAAACATCTATCACCACATCTAACTCCATTACTTGCCTGCTCCCACAGACTTAGGTGTTTGATACGACACTTCTCACTGCTCTGCTCTAACACACAGCACAGCCAGACATCGCAGATGTTTAATTTAGAGCCGACAGCATCTGTGTCAGCGCTAGATTCTCTTGTTATCCTAGTGTCTATAGTCTAGAAGTAAGAAACCGCCCAGAAAACAGTCTAAATGTATGTATCTAAAATTATGATTATTAAATTATAGTATCATCTTCGTAAAATGACAAAAGCAGAGTGCCAACTGTGAACTACCGCTTTATTATTATTCACGAGCAGCGGGCCAAATGCATTGTACATCTTACTTTATATGATTGACTGTATTGTTTTGTAATAATGCAGTATCATAGGTTGTCTGATGATAAAAAAATAACAAAAGTATAATAATTTTAAAAAGCATACCTTCTTACAATACATCCAAAAATTAGCCAACAAGGAACGTTGTTTTCAGGCTAATCGTTGTCATGTTAACAAGCCTGCTGTGTCCAACCAGGAAGAGGTGAGTATGTTTTCTATCTGCGCTTCAAAAGTTCACTCGGAGTTAAGTTGTAGGAGAAGGGTTAGTGACAATCTGTCAATTTTCTCCGCTGCGAGCCGTGTCGCAGTTTCGCCACTCTGAAAGCGTTGAATCCAACACGAGCAACGTTTAACCGTTCAACCGACTTATGGCACACATCCCTACTGTGCAAAGCCAGACTCAGCAGGCTTTCCGCTAGCGACAAGCTTGCCTACCTACATGCTTTGAATCTAAACAGGGGCAGGAAAGTCTAGTGTGCAGGTGCTTAACTCCCAGCAATAAGGTAATAGAATAGAGCCCAATAGATGAGCATGTTGCCTAACCCATTACTGCTGCTGACTGAAAGGACTCGAATCACTACAGCTGGGATGGGGATTAAGTCCACGTGGCATTAGAGGGAGATCATGTGCGAGCACGCAGCACACAGGTGTTGTGACAGCATATCGCCCCCTTCCTCATGACACATCAGCGAAAAAGGTGTAACAGTATAGCACCCCCTTCCTCATGACTAATCAGCGAAAAGGGTGCTGTGACAGCGTAGCATCCCCTTCCTTCTAACACTGGCGGCGGTGTTGCGTGTGCAGCTCCAGCGGGCGGTGGCGGTGAAGCGGGCGGTCCAGGACGTGCTGGACCGCTCCCCACGTCTGCAGGCCCTCACTCCGCCAAAGACCAGGGAGGTGGTCCAGTGGTGCCGCCACAGGGGCTTCACACCGCCCGACCCCGAGCCCCAGCGGCGGACGGACGAGGAGTCCATGGAGGACGTGCTCACGCAGATCGACAGCGAGCCCGGTGAGCCACGCTGACTGGAGCAGCAGCTCCCTTCGTACCCTTAAAGGAAGGGTTAGCCAATCTCCAGGACGCTTGCTAACGTCAAGCTCAAATCAAAACAATCTCTCTCAGATGCTCCGCCCCCCACACATTGAAACGCATTGTTGTTGTGGCCGATGTTTGCCACTTTGTTTAAGTTCCTGCTAGGGCTGTGTGTGTGTGTGTGTGTGTGTGTGTGTGTGTGTGTGTGTGTGCGCGCGGGCGATATTTGGTGAATTTGCCAAAATAGTGTATTGGCTTGCAGCTGTCTATACCTTTCATTAGGACTGTGGGTGGGGCACTCTGCCCTGAAGTGTGCGGGAAGGGGGGGGTTTGCTAAAGGGAGTCCTAATTAGTAGTGTCCCTGATGGGTGAGAGACAATGCCAATTATCTACACCCCCTTGCCTCCTCCATACTACACTACATCGGCTAAACAACAGTGCTTCAATGTTGGTGGCATATTTACTGTGATATGGTGACTTAAAGGTATAATCAGCTATAGCAAGCAAAATGTAAGCCAATACATTTTTTTGAACAATTCAACAAATATTTCCTTGCATTTCGCTATTTTACCATTCTCTGTGCGTGTTGGAAAAATAATCTGATACTTCTATGCCATGTTAATAGGAACATAAACAAATTGGCGAACACTGATCGTGTCAACAAAGCCGCAGCACTACGCTTTGCTTCACAATGCATTTCGATGTGTGAGGCGGCGCCGCGGAGCAATATTGTTTTGATTTGAACTCAAAGTTAGCAAGAATGACTGACCCTGCCTTTTAAAGTTTATTATTAATAATGCAGTTGCTATTGTTTTTTGTGGTATTTTGTGTAGTGGGCGTTCCATGATGGAACGCCCACTCATTTGTTTAAAAGCAGGTGTGTTCCTCTTAGCCGTGTGCTGCTCTGTATATGAATGACGGATGTGTCGTGTCCCCAGAGAGCCTGTCCACTCTGGGCGGCTGTGAGGAGCTCCTGCAGCGCCTGGAGCAGATGCAGACCCTGCTGAAGACGGAGCCGGAGGAGGTCGACGACCGCATAGTGGACATCGTCACGGTGACGCCGCCCTGCCAGAGGCTGAAGGTCAAAGAGGAGGAGCAAGAGACCGACCCGGAGCCCAAGTGCTTCCTGGGCTGCTGCCCGTCCACCGAGTTTGTCAACGAGACGGCCCAGCAGGTCAGCGAGCCCTCACGCACGCTGTGTCCACTCTGGTTCTGACGTCTGTTGTGTGTCTATTCCTTCACTAGAGGAACAGGGAACACCTCTGCTATAAGCCTGCTGGCCTCTAGATGTTGTTAAGATGTTAATGTTGACCCTGTCTCTCCTGTTGTCTCCCCCCCATCCCCCTTGACTCCTCTCAGATCGGGGCGACCATCCAACCGGTGGAGTTAGAGAAGAATGTGTTCATGCCGGTGGTGGAATCCATGATTCTCAAGGTCCGTCTCTGTTTAGTCTGATGGCTCTCAATCTGTGACCTCTAAAAAGGATTATTATTATTTTTATTTATACGGATTATATTTTATTAATAGCCTAAATAGGATACAAGGTGTGTGTCTATACTGTATTGCTGGATTCCCCTTGTATTGTGCCAGAGATGGAGTGAGTGTGTGTGTTGCTGTGCCCTGCAGGCTACAGAGCAATATGCCAGTGACATCCTGAGAGAGGCTTTGGCCGGGGCCTACTCCAAATCTCCTCAGAACAGGTCAGAGGTTCAACTCAATCGCTCATCTCTTAATATTTCTAACCCAAATACCTCCCTAGTCCCTTCACTTGTGGTTATATCACATCTAGTGCTGGCCTGAATGGGTTTGGCATTTCATTCAGCCTCAACTGAGGTTTAAATAAACAAACTGAAGTTGATTTTATATTCCACAACAAACTTATGGAAAGAAATGCTTTATTTTTCAAATTATCTTACTCATGATCTGCTATTCCATCCATCCATCCATCCTCATCCGCTTATCCAGAGTCGGGTCGCGGGGGCAGCAGCTCCAGCAGGGGACCCC
>JAODTR010003549.1:3513-34218 GCA_025399935.1 Amblyopsis rosae
CCCCCCCCCCCCCCCCCAGGCCACGAGGAAGAGGCAGAGGAGGATGCGACCTGGCAGATGACTTGTACCAGATCAGTATGACAAAGCACTTAATCCTGCAGCTTCTCCGCTTCCTAGCTCCCATATTTCATGTCTGCTGACGAAGCCTCACAGAAATGAGACTATGGCACCTTGGTCAGCGCCCATTTCTGAGGATAATGCGCACCTGTCTGTGTCTCGGGGTGATTATTATTATCACTATCGGCAGCAGTTTTGCTAGTCATCTGCTTCCTATTTAGACACATTGTACAGCGTTTTTCAGGTTTGATAACCTGTTTCCATGGTGACATTAATCCGGTTTACAGTACACAGAGCGATTTACATGAGAACCAGAACCTCGAAACTAAATCAAAGTAGCATTTTCCTGGCTTTAAAATGGCTCGTAATGATATCTACAGAACAGGGAAGGCAACACAGATTAACTGGGCCATTGTTTCCTTGCTGGCGTGCCGCTATATTGTTTAACCAAAAGCTCATTAGAAGCTCTTTAAACAGTTTCCAGTGCAGATCCTGCATCACGTGTGGGTCGCGATACGTGTTTACAGGTGTACGGTAACGCGAACACAACACTTCATAAGTGAGCTAGTGAACTGTACGCTCTCCCTGGGTGTCTGCGCTCTCCCGTCTCAACAAGCTTGCCCTGCTTATCGGCACCCATCTGGGTTTAGCTTACAGATAAGCATGGCTGATGCATAGGCCCTCAGCCAAGTGTTACTAATTTTCATTAAAAGCTTCATTAAGTCTGTCATAATACAGGGCAACTGCTGGACGCCTCGATCCCGATGGTGGGAGCGATGGTAGAAAGAGCAGCACATACTGTATTTATGTTCGTTGTGTCCGTGGGTGTGCAAATGAGAAAAAGAGAGAGAGAGAGAGAGAGAGAGAGAGACACAGGGAGAAGGAGAAAAGAGGGGCCGAAGGACACTGATGTAGCCATGAATAAACATGTATTGTCAGTACTATAGTTGCAGTACATGTAGAGTGGTCTTATGCAATACAGAGCCAGGTTGCTCTTGTGTTATGCGTCTTCACATTTACATTTGACTTACTGTGCCAGTGGTAAAACAGCAGCGCTGAACATAAGTGTGTGGTTCATTGTGCAGAGCAGATTCATCCAGGAAGAATGTCTGCCTCAGATTTGTAGTTATTGAATTTAAAAAGGACAAAGGTTTTTGGATGAATCCTTTACCTGGGGAAGATAACATCTCCAGACTCATTCCACTTTATTAGACTGTGTAATCTAATAGAGAAAGCAGCCTGTGATATGAGCTGTTAACGTACTGGGCTGTCCAAGTTCCCAATTACACCCATGATTGAAAATAAAAAAACGGCCTAATTTATTGGCGGAAATGGAGATGGAACTTTCTTCCACTGGAGGTTTATTATGGCCTGGTCAGCTGTTATAATGAATGAAACCAACGAGTTCATTAGAAACATCAGTCAAATGTCTGATGGGGAGGGGCTACTTTCTAGATACAGTGGAGAGCATTTTCTAAGTGTGATCCCACTGGGTAATGGGTATTTTTAAGTATGAGGTGTGGAGGATAGATCAGGGAAACAGCCAGCGTTCATTAACAACATCAAATGGATTGAAAGACTAAAAATGCCCATACCAGCTGGAGGGCCAAACATAGCCTGTATGCCCGTCGTGCCAAGGATGCCACAGGAACATGCCTCTGATGACATTTGTTTGCACCAGGCAAGGATGCTGACACAGGGGGGGGGGGGGTGTCATCATTTTAATCAGCTTATTGCTACCAAAGGTCCATATTACATTATTTTAGTAGTTTGTCTGGATAAATAATGTTGTTATTTAAGTATTAACAAGTCAATTTGGATATGTGCTGCTGGGTTTAAGCAATGGTTTTGCAGCATGAAGCCTACTGGTCAGTGAAATGTTAACTGCATTGTAGCCTGCACAGAATATAAGACGTCACTCTTCGATTAAACGGTTGGCACAAAGAAGGGAAGTTGGTCACAGCGGTTAAGAAGCCTGAGGGGGGCCACTTGGCCACTGCCGAGGGGTAAGAGAGAGGAATTAATAGTGTGGGGAAAGAAGGCTGAATCTATAAATACACAAGTGAGCCAAGGATTCAGAGGATGTACTGTACCCCCCCACCCCCCCCCACATCCCCAAGATACATGTCTAGCAAGATTATTTCAAGAAACATGTAGAGCTAACCTTGGGGCTGGCACCTTATCCCGACTACTCTGTACGTTAAGGCGTAGAGAGCTGCAAAAAATGTTAAAGAAAAAAAAAAAATAGCCAAACAAAGAATGGTAGCAGGCTTTTTTTTTGTGGTTGCATTTTGGTTAAAGGCAAAGAAATAAACATGACTGAGAGTGAAAACATTCTGGAGTCACACATATTCCAAGTTACAGAAGCACTTCACAGCAGCAACAGCAATAAGAGATCCTTCAGTTGATTCACGATTCACAGCAACTTCAGAAATATATTATATTGTTTGGCATCATATTTCCGCAACACATTCTCATTTAAAAAGTGTTTTGAAAATATAATGCAGACAAAAATAGTATAATATTTATACTGGTATTATATAAATTATACATTATATTATAAAGTGCATGTGTAAATATTATATTTTTCTCTGTACTGTATGCATATTGTATTTCCATACAATGCTAATGTATGGTAAAAGTTATATATTTTTTTAACTATAACATTCTGCTTTCTCGTATTCCTTCCAATGCTTATGGTGTTTTCCACTATAGATAAATGTAATGATTAGACAGGTCTCCGCGGATCAGGGATCATGAGAAGGAGAGCAAAGGGAAGTTTTTTTTAACTGGATATCAGTTAAGTCCTTTCATCACTCAGTCATTAGCTACTATTTAAAACTGCTGACTAAATCCTGTCCATGCACCAGTCGGCAGCAGATACTTCCATGAATTTAACTCAATCTAAGTTGTTTTAAATTCTCTTTAGGAAATACACTTAAAAGGTTGTAATAGTGGTTGATTATATATGTATATATATATATATATATATATATATATATATATATATATGAATTAGTGTCTAGGCTATTATAAAAACAACACATCTCTGATGGACATTTGCTGTATGCTTTACTATGTTTAGTAATATCTGTCCCCAAATATATATATCTTTTATTAAATAACATCATAAAAATAAATAAAGTGAGTGAGAAAGGGGAGATATACCTTTACTGGGAGGTTCAGCATTATTCAGTCTTAATGTCTTGTTATGACTGTGCAGAAACTGGTGAAACTCAGGCCAGATCGATTGTATACACACGTTGATTTCAGGAGGTAGGTACAGTAGTCCTTTCTTATTAGGGCTGAACTGGAAATGTCACTATGTGAACAAACACTAAATAGATGCAGTGACAGCTAATAAAGGTTGCTGGCCTCAATCATGGATGTATTAAGAACTGTATGTATGTACGTACAAATGGCAGCCATTCATTAGTATAAGTGCGCAAAAGCGCATACGCTGCTGCTATGGTGGCCATACAATGGTACTGCAGCCTCTGCTGCCCCAAAAGCCTATAGTATTTCCGATTGACGGCCGTTGAAAAACACACGCCTATAAAACGGTTACAACCGCTGTTTTAACACCACACTCATACATACGTGATTCATTATATTATGAAGTTAATGTGAGTGAGTTAGATTTTAATAAAAAAACACCTAGTCCACCACATTTGTATTACATAACTTTGAACCAGCACATGAACTAGCATGTGAACCAATGTGAACGTTCTTGACGCGCCTATGTGTGTATTTGTGAATGAATGAAATGTTCATAGCCTAGGCTGGTTGTTTAAATTAAATGATTGAATTGCAATTCATCATTATTGCCCATCAGTACATTCTATTTTTTTTTAATAAATAAATGATTACCTGGTCATATCTACTGTAGTTAACTATGAATGAATCACATTAAAATTCATAATATAATGATGTGTTTATGTGTGCGACGTTAAAACAGCATTCATAGACGTTTTATAGGCGCGTGTTTTCAATTGCCGTCAATGGGAAATACGCTTTTTGGGCAGCAGAGGCTGCAGTACCGGCGTTGGCCACCATATCTGGAAAAGAAGCAAGCCTCTCGCTCGATCCTGGGGGTTTGGCCTCAATGGCCTGGTTGAATCAGTGGCATCAAATGGCATTTACATTAATGCGTCTGGCTACTGTACTTTAGTCAGCATTATGCATTATGCTGCATGATTTCTTTAGTCCACTTTTCTCTTAATCCAGCAGTACTCCTATTTTACTAATATTTCTCAATATATCTCAGACCGCCTTGCTTACAGCCTGTGATTTACTCTGCCTCTCTTCTCTTCTCTGTCTGTTTCTATCTGTATCTGTTTTCACTTTCGGAGCCCTAAAATTGAGGCAGATCCATTAAGTTCCTCATTCTCAGAGAGCGGTCATCCAAACCACTCTCTGAAGCCGGTGGATGAAAAAGCCACAATCTAATCTTTTCTATCGCAGCCATACAAACTTACAGAACCTGAAATCCGCGATGATTGAACCGCCCCAGAACCCCCCCTCCCCACACACCTTCAGATAGAAACAGAGAGAAACACACACCTGCCCAAATACACACAATTGACCCCACCCCAGTTTTAATCAGCACCTGAGTGACTTAATGGAATAATGATTTTAGTGCATTGAGCTAAGCGTTGCGCTGAGCCCAAGTCCAGGGCATTTAGAGGCATTTAGATTTAGAGTAAATGCTGTAGTCGCATAGTGAAGTGCAGCTCAAAAGAACAACTTGGAATGTGTCCGGCTCCAGAAGGACATGGGGGAAAACGATCACACACTGCTGTTTGACCAAACATTAACAGCTCCGCTAATGCCGTGGCTATGGAGACGTGACTCGGTGTAGACGTCACACTGACACACTGCAAAACCTGAATTTATTGTCCTTCACATGTCTTTCTAACCTAAGATAGCGGCTCAAACTGGAACACAGCACACAAGCAACCCATCAAAATTTTAAGCTGCAGGTGAAATGTCCTTTCATTTCTCTATTTTTTTTGTAATGGTGTGAGCCTTATCTACTTATCTAGCTTCTGTAACAAATAAGTAATATATTTTTGTTCTACTCTCTGACCTATAGACAACCTTGAATTTTCCGGATATGGGCAGCTGGCTGGCTGGGAGCCAAGTCAGATGCATTGGGAGTTATTGGCTATTGAGCTGGCTGAATCTATTCCAACACTACTGCTGCTGAGTCTAGTGCCAGGTTCTCACACACACACACACACACACTAACAAATTAAACAATTAGCTGTCTGAATAAAATAATTATGTTTTTTTCCACACAAACGATTATACAAGTTTCTGGTTAGATGCCGGCCTTGGGAGACAAGGAGGTGTTTTATGAACAAGGCCAACTGTCGCAGGAACCTCCACAAGCATTGAGCTCTCGGTTGGCTACACAAAGTTAATGCTTTTTTTCTTATCAAGGAAGAACTTTGTGGCAGAGAAATGCAAAGTGAGCAGACTCTTATAGCAAAGACCTTAGGCTAATGGAGCTAAAGTAGAATAAGATGCTTCACTAAACTTCTAGCCTATTGCCACGGCGACAGGAAATAATAGCTTCAGATAAAGTAAACAATCCTTTAGTCATAACCACTGACCAAATAAGCAGTGTGTGATTCATTTTCCACATGAAAATGAAGGAGTATTCAATTAGTACATAAACAGAACAAAAACAATTGTCACTGATAGTGGAATGGGTTATCATGAATACACAAAAACAAAAAGGTTAACAAATGTCATATATCATAAGACAAATACACAAAGGCACACATGTTCAATCATGAAGGGGATTAGAAAACAATTTTGTTATTGGATGTCAGCGTGTGCCGTCTCGGGCACTTGTGGTGCAAGATGACAGCATGCAGTGCAACCGTCCCCCAGGCCCTATTAGATCACCCCGCCTCCACCATGCAAGCAACAGCTGACCACCAAGCCATGCAGGGAATCTTACATTTGACAGGCAGTTTGCCTGACAAATGGAAGTTCATACCTTCCTGAATAGCAATTCCAGAATGCTCTCTCTCTCTCTCTCCCTCTCTCTACCTCTCCCACCTTCTCTCTCGCTCTCTCTGGGTAAACACTTTGAAAATGCAACATTATTTTCTTTTATTATGCTGCAGCCTAGCACATCTTTTTATTTTTTACAAAAGAACTGTTTGGAGTTATCCTCTGAATCCTCAGCCACCAAAGTCGAAATGGAAAGTGCTCTGAATGTGCCAATAACCGGAGTTCTGTGAAACTGCAAACAGGGAATGTGCTCCCATTTCCCCATGCTCCTTCATATCATTCTCCGTGAACAACAGCTGTGTCTTTAAGACGTGGTAAATCTCTCGGCTACAACATCCACAACATCTCCACCTGCAGCGAGAGACGGTGCCTCTCCCTCACATTGACCACCCACAGTTCCAAGATAAATCCCCAGCTGGGCCTCCAGCACATACAGCCATTAGCAGCAAACTTTCCCCCCAAAAGAATGTCCTGTACGGTACTGTAAGTGTCGCACTCAATCAGACTCCATGTTTGACAGCGTGCGCGCCTGTGCGTTCTGTCTCCCAAAGCCATTTGTTACCATAATAGCGTTATGGCATCACCTCTGGATAATAGCGTGTACAACCCCAGCTGGAAACCCCTGGCAACCTTGTTAGCCCTGATTTGACTCCCCCCTCCCCGTTCCCATAGCAGCAGCAGCAGCAGAAGCAGCAGCAGCAGCAGCAGGCGTGGTGGTGACACTCACGCTGGCAGTGTCCCCACGAGCGGCGCATCCACCCCCAGCAGCAGTCCACCCGCGCCCCGTACCGACACAGGCCGCTGGACGAGGCCATCTGCCGCGGCCACCTGCGGAAGGACAAAGACGTTAGTTTGCGGTCAATTACAGCGCTCTTATGAGTGCCAGGCCGGGGCATGGGGCCAGGTTGTTGCTGTAGGAGGCACAACATCAAGTTTAATTTCATACCTACTGCGTGATGTGACATGCAGTAACATTGACGCTATGTTGAGAGCACAGTAGAAGAACATAACGTGATAAAATGACGACTTAAAGGACGTAGTGTGAAACCTGGCCGCTGGAAGGCAAAACTATGCAGATCAGCGTCCCTGCATGGCATTAACACATTGTACATGCGCTTTGGCTCTGACGTGCAGACAGTTGGAATCCAAGCACAAACATGCATGCACATCGTGAGTAGAGGAAAAACACAACCTCTACTCAGGCATTCTATACTGGACGTTAAAACCCTGCCAAAAGCAGGTTATACATGGAATGTGAATTCAACTATATACATATTTTATTTCCTCTATTAATTAAATTGTATGTCATATGTTGAGCAATATTGGTAGTGCAATATAAATCACGAGGCATAAACACAATTTGTCAACCTCGATAGAACCGGATGTTTTTGAAGCATAATTTACAGACAGCCATATTTCTTCATGAAGGCGTGTTCTTGAAATAAAATATTGCTGCAGTAGCTTAGTGTCCTTCCCTTGTGTCATAAAAGTAAAACTGATAGCATATCAAATCATGTTGGCTCATTTGACATCAAAATGGAGACCTGAGTTGAAAGACTGCTAGACTCAATTTAAATACAAACCCCACTGTGCATCGGTGCACAACTGCCACTCAAATTTGAGCAGCACACATTCTGATTATTCTCAATATTTGTCATCTGAGACATGAGGCCCTGTGTTTTACTGTACCTGGTGCCTCTGAGAATATATTTCCCTAACCTGATTCTCACATAGATGATAGTAGATGCATAGCAGTGGCATTGGCACCTGTTAGTTACATGAATTAAGCATGTCTTGGTTTCCCTTATGAGATGAGAGTTCTAAACAATGTCTTAAAGTATTTAAGGTAGATATTAATATTACACTGTAGGCCTATATGCCTAAAGATTATTTCACATACAACAAAACATATCTGAATGTTTGAGTCTCGCTGTTCTTTTCAGAGCAAGAAATAGCTTTGGCAGAGAGCGCATTTGGATTGCTTTGTTATCTGTACAGACACTGTCCACATACTTTTAGAAAACATGGAGGGAATAAGTCCATTTAAGGATTTGTATGAAAAAAAAAGTGGTTTGTGAAACTGTGGAATGTTGGGGTTGGGGCTCGCCAAATGCAGTTATTATGACTGAAATCAATATGTGCTGGACATTTTTGTATACTGGATATGATCTCATTGGTGGCTGTCTTATTGCAGAATACAGTTATGGGATCTTGAGTTCTGAGTATAATGCCTTATATCATAATCACTAGCCATGTCCAAGAGAACAGAGAGGGACACTAAAAGTGTCTAAATATACCCAGCACAATAGTAGGCTTACTTTTCTGGCTTGATGAGCGATTGAGGCAGTTGTTCAGTATTCATGGCACAGCCGACACTGCAATCCTTGCCTGTTAGTATCTCTTTGCCAAGAAGAGGAAATGCTAATGTCTGCCCTCGCTGCCAATCACCTCAGCAGGGGGAGAGAAAAAAACGTGATGGAGGACGCTAAGTGAGAGTGGCAGATCCGGGGAGATCCAAATGTTTGTCTCCAGCCTGGCAAGCAGGAAGGCAGTCAGGCGCACTGAGCAAACAGCCCAGGGGGAGACAGAGCATGTTGGCAACAGGGAGATGTGGCAAAGGTGACTTCTAAATGGCAGCCATGTTTTGATGCAACCTCTCGATGAATCGTCGGTGGCACACTAACAGTGTCTCAGGCCCACAAATAAGCCCACACATCACTATTTAACAAAACAAAAAAAAAAACGAATTAAATTCACTAAACCCCACTGCAACAAACATTCTATCAATTAATAGAAATACATAAATTATGTTTCAACAAAGGGCAAAATAAAGCTTCTACTAAAATTGCAAAAGATATTTAAGAGTTTTTGAAAAACAATAATTAAACAGAGGAAAGCTAAAGGAAACGGGCCTGTCAATGTATTCATAATTTAGCTAAAATTCTCAGTTGATGCTACTTTGAAACTGTTTAACCATTGATGATGTAATGAGACCCTGTGAGGGATATTACTGTAGGTATGCTTGCACAGAATATCCAACTGAGTATTCGTAATGTGTTTGCTTGGAGCAACAGAAACTCAAACAAAATTATAAATCACCGGTTGTCTTTGCGAAGCTGGTTCTAGTTCTAGTGAATTTTGGACATAGAATTTCACGTGGGAAAACAGTGGGGATAGGCTTTAAACTTCCCCAGACACTTTCAAAGAGGTCTTCACAGTGGATTCAGGAAGGAGACCATTGCCCGCTGAGGTTACAGCCTTATGAGATGCAACAGGTTCTGGATTACTGAACATCAAAATGTTAAATAATTGCCCGGCAAACATTGAGCCCACACTGCTCACGCTGTCGGTCTCTCTTTCCTTCTTTCTCTCACACACAAATATATAAATATATGAAATAAGACTAAATAGTTTTTACTTTCAGTTTATATTTTCTTTTCTCTGTTCTCATGGTGAATTTAGCCCCACGGCAGTTCTACTTTTAACATGTACCAAACCCCAAATATTCTAGGTTTAACAGATTTATAAATTCTGTGCGTTTAATACGTCAATACATTACATACATACAGTACATAGATATTTGATGTTCTTGTCATGGAAGTCACATGGTTTTGCAATCAACGTCAACACAGGGCTTCACAGTAACACCACTAAAACCAGTTACCTTGGGAAACTTCTATCCCCAGTGATATTTTGCAGTGCCAAGCATTGGCATATCAAATGCACATGAGCATAATACCACTATTTACAACCCCCAGGGTCTGAATAATGACCCTAAATTGCACTAAGCCTTAAGGGAACTCAAGCAGATAATTATCACCCTTCATGCTTGCTGTGTGACACCTTCGCCGGGGAAACAGACTATCAGGCAAGGTGCTCCCAACAGATCCCTAGAGAGTGGCATCTACTATAGGGGCTTAATCTGTCTTCATGTTCTTTTTCTTTTTTTGTCTCATGGACACGGTGCTGCCAAATCTCTCTCATCTAGTCAAGGGCACTCCATCCTTTCTGTACAATCATAATCGCCGTCTTGAGAGTTATTCTCTTTCTGGAATGATGATATGATTGTCTGTCCATTTGTCCGTCCATCTATCCATGCATCCATTCATCCATCTATCTGTCCATGCATTTATCCATGTGTCCATCCATCCATCCCATCCATTGTACAGCATGAGAAGATTGCCTTTAGACTTGAGCCACCTCGTCATGCAGTGCCCACTCGTTTTATGACTGAACTGGTGGCATGTGGAGTTAATAGCCTGCTCCAACCTGCCAAGCTCATGTTGGCAGACGGCATTTGACTGTAGAGTCATCAGGTCTCAGTCATGGTATCCAACCGCCTCCTGTTGTACACGGCGCCAAGGCTGTCATCTAAAGTACACCACCTCAAGGGTTCTGACAATAACTACACATGTTAAGAGAGGAATTCAGGAATTGGGTGTCACATACGCACATTAGTGTTTTCCTGAGTAGGAAAAACATACAGTACATGGAGTTTACAGTATAAATGATGTACAGATACTGTATACACACATGCATAGGCTATATGCACTCACCAGACCTTAACCCAACTGAAAGTAGATGTATTTCTTTTTGCTGTGTTTACGTCTCACCGACAATACATCATTCTGTGAGCATAACCTCTGGGCAAAGCATGCAGCTCATACATACAGTAGATAGTCTTGTGGACTCCCTATAAATGACATTTCCCCTATATATGAGCAAATGATGTATTCTCAATGTGGGCAGAGGAAGGAGTACTGTGACAGGAGAACCAATTACTGTACGGTTATTAACTGAGATGCTACTTTCTAGATGTTTCTAAATGTATACGGCTATACAACCTCTTTGGAAAGCAATGTTCTGTGAGGCACCTACAAGCATACCAATATTCAAGTACAAGATACTGGAATGCAACATAATGGCAGACATAACCAAGCCTTTACACTGCCGCTGACACAAAGCTAAAGGCCCAAAAGAGACTCTATTATTATTTGGCAGCATTCCATATTTGTGGAATATTGCTGAGGAGGGTTATTGCAGTATGTGCTGCTTAGGCGGGGTAATCCTTGAGCATTTTGTGACATCACTAAAGCACAAAAGTCTCCACATTTAGTCTTTTACTAATGGTCTCTTAATTAATGGTCAGAACATTGTAGTTAGCCTGCAAGCCTTCTATTTTAGTTTACATACCAACACACGTTGTTCCTATTCATAATGCTATATTAAACTTTACACAACTACACATAGGC
Source organism: Amblyopsis rosae (assembly GCA_025399935.1). Classification (NCBI taxonomy): domain Eukaryota; kingdom Metazoa; phylum Chordata; class Actinopteri; order Percopsiformes; family Amblyopsidae; genus Amblyopsis; species Amblyopsis rosae. Next base: position 14,850 of record JAODTR010003549.1, read on the forward strand.
ATTTTATATGCTGCTAAAAATGACCTTGCCATTGATTGTTATGGTTTCCTTCAAGAGAGGATAGATAAGCTTGTTAGAAACCCTCATAAGAGACCATAGGCAATATATACGGCTTGCACTCTCAGGGGATATTCCCTCAATGAATTAATACTTAATTTGAGAGCAAGGCAAGGGCAAGTTTATAGCCTTGGAAATTGGCAAATAATGACTGTCATGAGAAGCCTCTCCATCAGGAGAGACATTAATAATTTATGGCTCCTGTTGTGATAATTTAAATGCCCATTACACAAAGGCCTATGCAACATGACATATAAACAATGCTGTATCGCCTCACATGCATGGCCTGTCAGAAAGACATTACTTCTGTTATTAATAACAGAAAGCAAAGTTACATTGCATGAACAGGCATATTATCAGACTAACGGTCACACATTTGATTCCCCTGCCCCATTTAAAACATTTTACAAGGAATAATGTAAACCATAAAATATTATTATAAAATAACAAGTTGATGAAACTGCAGCCTCTGGTTTGTTAATAGAATTAGGGTTAGGCTTTAATATTGATAATCATACAAATCATAAAACAATTATAACAATAAGTAAGTAACAATGTGCAATGCCAGAAACTGAAATAGTCTACATGAGCTCACCTGTCAAACAATAATAAATAGGAAAGAAAAACGATATGGTACAATGTATTCCCTCTGGAGATTCTCTCAACACATCTGTTATATCTGACCACTGGTTTGCAATAAGCTCTGACCAATTTTGCTTAAGGTCTTATAGTATTGTACATTTTAAATCCTAAAGTTTGAAAGTTTAACATTAAACAGAATATATTATCCTCCTGTTACTGTACTCCAACATTTCCTGACTCGCTGACTTTAAAAATGTAGACTAATGTGACACTTGCTTCTAATCGATGGTATATTTATTAACAGTGTATGAAGTCTATTTTTGGCGATTTTAGGTTAAAATAATTGCGGTCAGGGATAATACTTGTCTTGTGTGATAGAAAAGGCTAACCAGGCTGAAAATCATCCATCATGTTTAACTCATCTCAAATGCACCTAAAGGCAGATCTAAATCTCGGCCACATGCATTCTTTTCAGTTTGGCACGTATCCGCACCTTTCTTCAAATACTTTTAAGACGTTCATGTTTGAACATGAAGCATCTGCAAAGCGCTGTAACATAATTTTTCAGCAAAATGATAGCTGAAGACTATAAGAATAGCTCGTTTTGGTTTTGCACATACAGTATTGCGCTGGTTACCGGTATAGGTACTGTAGCCTATCGGTAAAGCATCCAATGATTGGATTCCAATGTATTCTACAGTAGTCTACGTGTAAATGCTGTTAATTAAATAATTAAGTCAAGTGTCTGAGGTGCTAAGAAATCAATTGTTGGTATAACCCTATAGAGAAAATGGTGCACATAGTAGCCTATTAAAGTTAACAGTTAAGTAAAGTAGGTGTAGCCTATCCTGCGCGTAATGTTATTAAGACTAGTTCACGACCTATAATTTCAACAAAGCAACACGTTTGAACTAATCACAATTGCGCCGTTTAAAAGTCACTACAATATGATTAATTACTGTTTCACGGATGCAGTCGAGTGCATTGCCATAAGCTATAAACCCTACCTCGTTTAAATTATCATTTTGTGTATCACAAGATGCGAGCTTACCTGCCATCAAAGTCTGCACTTGCTCCAAAGCAGCAACTATACAACATCAACTTTAACCATAATTCCATGGTACCGAGAGAGCGCACGACGCCTATGCGCCGTAATCCTGGGGAAATATCGGCTACCGCAGCTGGAATTAAAACCAACTACAACAGAGTTTCTTTCACGCACGTTAGAGGTAAGCCCTCGGGAGACGTTTGCTGGCGTCCTTGAAACTGCGTGCATTTGCTGTAATGTTGACGCGCCGGGGATGTAGCCTAGGAGTGACCCTCACGCGTGTATAGCGGAGTGCACACTCTGCCGGTCTTCTAGAGATTTTCTCTCCCCACACAAGTCCGTCGGGGGTCCAATAGACAGCAACTGCAGCTTGGGAGCTCTCTCGTAGTCACCAGCCTTTAAAACAGCATATTTTCCTTTCAGTGCATAGAATTCGAAACCATGACCTACTGCCAAAAAACAATCGGGATTGTGTATCCAAACAAAGTGAGACGTGGTGCCGTGCCTTGCGTGTTTTTGAAATGCTCTCATTTGGGTAGCCTGCTAAGACACGTACTGTAGCCAATGTTTTGCCCACCCAGGTAGACTGGTGCTTGCCTTCAAGAAAATAACTCAAGATCCTGTAAGATTTTATAGACCTTTGCAATGGGAACACCTGGAACAACTGAACGTTTTTGTGGAATTGTGGGTACATGTTTTGCACTTAGTTATCAGCTTGTAATACTTCTGTGAAAGTATAAAGGCCTATGGGAAGAAATTGACCAAACTAGGTTAAACATATATATATACATATTTTTAGTCTCATAAATTGCAGGATATCTCCCTCTCTCATTTATATACGATAACAATGTTCAAATCTACATTCAAAAGCTGTTCAATTGCTCTCCCTCTCAAAAAGTGTAATTTCTCCAAACCCTCTGACATGACACAAGAAGCCTGTAGTGCCTGGAGTCCTTCAGTCCATATCAATTAAAACCTTCCCCAATAGTAAGTCACTTAAAAAAGACAAAGGAATGTTGCTTCCATATCACCAGAGCACATTTTCCATTAAAATAATGTGAGATATATATATATGGACCAGTGGCATGCGTTTAGTTTTTTATAGCCTATGTGGCAATAATAATTTTCTGTAAAGCCATACGACTTGTTAATATGTCTTCACAGATTGAAATATGTGGAGAAGGATGTAGAGCCTTTTAAACTTAATTAAACAATTAATCAGATTATTTTCATTTTCCCCATAGGAATGACACCTTGGTTCCACACATTAAATGTTCTTAAAATGAGGAATGATGTTAATCTGCATCAGCCAAACCGTGCCTCATTACCCTCTTGTTTATCAGTAATAAGATAAACACCATGACCTAAAGCACACAGCCTTATGCTGCTGCTTTGGAAAATGGCATTGCTTGGTTCTATAGCAGGACAAGAACACAGGCCTGTATCGTCAACATGGACCACTGGTTCTATAGCAGGAAAAGAACACAGGCCTGTATCGTCAACATGGACCACTGGTTCTATAGCAGGACAAGAACACAGGCCTACATCATCAACATATACATATTTCCAAATAGGAAATGGCACAAACACACATATGCTGGTGTCCTAAGTGTGAACTGGATTCTGATTAAAAAGAACAGCAGTTAACAGAAGGCTCAATCATTTATTAGATTTTCTGCTTATCTGATTATTTATTTCATTGTTACTTTATAGGAAAAGCAACTCCATAATACAGATGCCATATTTAATCCTATAACATTGGTGAACAGTTTAAAGCACACGTGATAGCTCTGATCTGTTAATATTGGCAAATACACATTCATGTAAAATTTACTGCTGTTAACATTATCTGCCATTTTAGATTCCACTGTTTTCAGATAAAACGCAAACTGATTAAACATTTTAACTATTGCAAACAGTTGCATCATAGCTGGTAAACTGGAACATTACCACAGCCGTTTACAGTAACGCACAAAGCTGACACCAGCCAGAAAAAATCTAAACATTCACCCAGAAGACGCTTTTTATATGAAATAAATGAAATGTCCTCATATATATATATGAGGAAATAAGATTGTCAACTCAAATGTTCTCAGTTTCAAATACAGGGGTGTCTACCACCTGTGTCCCACTTTAATATGACCAAGCACCCTCCAATGCCATATCCCCTCCCCAAGATGCAGTGGGCACATAGGCGAGCAGGGATAAGGAGACAGACATTTCCTTCTGAAATAAGTCCAGTCCTGGGAAAGAGCTGTGTCTCCGGCCAGTTACCTAAAGATAGATTGTCTGTTTGCTGAATTTAGATTAGCTGGAAGATTGGAAAAACCACTATATTCCTTCTACGGAAGTACAGGAAAAGAAGTAATATATACTGTCATACATATGGCAAGATGGAGTAAGTTATGATCAAAAATAAATATGTCTATCAGCTAAATGTATTAATGTCTGAGTGTTTATTGCTGGCTATATGCTCTCTACAGTAAATCTAATAAAGCACATTGACCTTTTTTCCACAGCCCACCAATCATGAAATATTAATTGCCATTGATCGCATTATGGTATGCATAAAACAATTTTCATTCTTCACAAAGAATATTTAGAGCCTTACCCAGGAACCATGACAAACGCTATGTGGGGTAACTGTTGTGATAGGAGCTGTAATGTCCCGATTTTGCCATCTCTTACACACACACGCACACGCCATCATCACACACGGTCTGCCTTTCATCTATAATAGATAAGCATAATCTGATACAAATAAACATCAACTACAGCACTGTCTCACAGTCAATGAACACAATGTTGGAACGTGTACAGACTAGGCAGGTAAAATATGTGAACCTCCACCACAATAGCTTCTATAGAAACTGCCCTCATTGCATGTGTTCTAATCAATAAAATGTCAGGCAATTACAAATGTTATAAGCAAACGTGCTGCAGTATTCAACTCAAGCCAAAAGCACTGAGGCACTCCAAATTATATTAACAAACAAAAACGACCATGTGCATGTACATAATGTACATACAGGGAACAGAGACACCGTCATTTCATGTTTATGGTAAAAGACAGAAGGCTGCATTTCAAGGAAACCAAAAACAGAAACACCAAAACATTATCTCCAACATAAATATGCCTGGACAGTTAATGCTAAGGGAAATGTGAAAATGTATACAGATATTCAAAAGAAGAATGTGTTTGCTACTAAATATTAGAATGTGGGTTGTGTACTGTAGCATGGCAATGATCACAGTTCACATTATTTTATTTTTATGGTTATCAAGTCATACAAACAACCCTGACCATATTGAAATACAGCGGCCGGTTATGCAAGCTCTGCTTGCAAAACATTTCAAAAATATACATGAAACAACATTTCTGGGACGATATACCGCCATCCATAATGACTGAGCATTGGGGAAGGTATGATACGGAGCTACAATACATATTTGAACAGGCGTACTGCTAAATTTAAATTAAATCATCCCCATGCTAAAGCTGAAGGTTCACACCATTTTTCACACTAGTCTGCAAATGTGGTGAGTGCATTTGATAAAGACCTCAAAGAGAAAATGTTCACATCCAGTTTCATTTTGTATTTATCAGATCAGAGCACGTCAGATGCTATTACACCAAGCATGTGGGTGATGACAAAGGTTAACATATTCTCACACTAGCATGTGAATATATGTAGAGTAAAAACATAAAATCAGGAAATGTTTGTCGTTTTATTGAATGTTTACCAAATATGGTTATAAAATAGTATTTTCCCATCATGCTGTATCCCATTTTAAGACGTGTAGCAATTTTGTGCAATCCGTCCAGAGTTCTTTCATTAGAAAATATAACAATTCATAAAGAATGAAGGCAATCCCCACTGTTATTTCACAGAAGAAGACAATTCTTTTTAATCACAGTATATTCACATAATTAAGAATCAAGTTCTGACTGCAGGTAAAACACAGCCTAAGAGATTGCCAGCAAAGATCTTGGAGCCAAACATCAATGACTGGAACATTTGCTGTGATACTCATTCCCTCGTTAGTATGAACCTGTAACAGTGTTCCCTCCAACCACACCAACCAGCATGTTGTTCTTCGGAGAACAGCTCTCAGGCTCCATGGTCATCACTTGCACAGAGTACCCATGAGCCTCTGCAGCCCAGGAGCGGTCCAGGTCCACAAGACCCATACACTGTTTACCTGGAGGCAAGAGGAATACAGATTTTATGTACATGTTTGGCAACACTGGGAACCATCACTAACCCTGCGTCCAGCCATAATATAAAACAGTGTACGAGTGGTAAAGCAGTGATGCGAAACTGCCAAGTCTACTAATGTTTTGTTGAGTCTGAATCGCACTTATCTTTTTAAAGGGTACGGTCATGCATTTATTTTTAAATAGAAAAGCAGTACTGTTGCTTCCCACTAAATGCACCAATCACGACACATACGTAATGCATTTTTAAAAAGTCTGTGCAAGTAAAATTACAGTGCAACGTACAGAGCCTCTCTCTCAAATGTATGCCTATATGCACAGCCGAGAAGCGATCATTTATTCACCAACAAATTCACTTTTAAATGGTCCACACAAGCAGGGCTTTTTCTTTCTTTTTTTAGTATCTGCCACGGTATTGGGACGATCACAGACACACAAGCAGGCTCCGGGGAGATGAGAACAAACATGGCTTGAAGACATGATTGGGAGAGGTTCAGCCCTGTTAACTGATACGGAGTACAGGCAGCTGAGACAGGGGGTGTCAGGTAGACATGACAGAGGCTTCAGAGCAGCGAGGAACCAGGGAGGCCTCCTTAGATGCAGACAGGGATCTTTTGATACGACTGAGAGCTATTATAGTGAAGAGAGACTCCGTGTCCTCAACACAATGAAACGCTGTGCAGCGTCACCGCACTAGCGGTCTGGAGGATTCCGTCTGACAAAACACTCCTGGATCTGCCAAACGCTTACATCGTTTGCTCTGTTACGCCATACAAGCCCCGGCCTAAAGGCAACTAACAAGAGACTGACTAATAATAAAAAAAGAAACTGGGTGATTTCTAAATTCTATTCACCCTGTACTATATTGGAAACACAATAACAACAACAATGTATTTGTTAGGTACGATATGTAGGGCGGCAGTGGCCCTCAGAGTGTAGAGTGTGATGGAAAGGTCGCCGGTTCCCCACATCTTCCTGGCTACGTTTCAAGGTGTCCCTAAGCAAGACACCTAACCCTAACTGCCCCCCATGAGTGGATGGCTCCGTGTCAACACCGTGTGTGTTGTATTGCTGAATGTGAGGCAGTGATGCACAATGCTTGGAGGAATGGTGTTCATTATTTGATGTTTTACCTTAACACTTGTTTCAAATCTGATGACACACTCCACAAACATTGGGATAGATCAGTGTTTTCCACTGTTTATATTTCCTTGTGTAAATGTGGTAGGAACTTTTGACAGAAGATAAACATAAACAAAGAACGGACACATCTCTCTCCACGGGTTAGCCATCGCCTAACGAAACTTTGTTACATTTTGCATAAGTTCGTTCTGGTTTGAAAATGTTACCAAGATCCCCGCCGCCAGCTATCCCACAATCCCTCGCGAACGCTGTCACATGACTCCATCGAAATATAATGGGCCCGAATGTGGCCATGTGAAATGGCGGGTGTGCAGTGCCCACATGAGACCTCACAGTACAGAGACACAAAGTACTCAAGGTTAAAGCCATTAATTAACACAATACCTATGAGCCGTCTGTCAGGAGAAAGCTGTCCAGCTGTCTGGTCTGCAAAACGACAGAGCACCATGTGTTCCTAACAACAGAGAGAAGAAGTTTATTCTGCGTTGCAGGTGTCGGTGAGTTAGGGCAGGTCAATGCCTAACCCTGAACTCTGTACCACTTAGAAGCACATACCCATAATAAGAACAATAATTCAAACAAATTAACATGTCATAATTCTTTTATTTCAAAACAATATTAGATCTCAAATAAATTAGAGATAATCATATGCATGCAAAATGATATGTATTTTTAATTATATTTTTATTAATTCATAATCATCAATTAGCAAAATTACATTGTCATTGCTAATCTGCATTCTCTGGACTGCACTTTCACTGAATCCATCAACAACTCAAAGGGGGATTAACAGTAAATGTATGCACACAGAGCAAATGTAAATTAAGATGGAATATATTTTACACTGTGCTGTCAATCTGTTGTAACTGGCTGGAGAACCTTGCAGATTCAGTATTCATGTCTGAGTTGGGCTACAGAGGATACAGCGGGGCTTCTATATTGGGCCCATATGAACAGCAAATGACGAACATTAACTAAATAAAATGTTGGAGTGATGAAAAGACCTGTTTGTTTAAACAGAATATAGATTTTTCCTGTTGGGGCGGATAAATGTTTGAGTCTGCACGCCCAAATAAATATTAGGATACACATTTTTCTTTTGAGGCGTTGGGGAGATGTTACCATTACAAAATATCAATACTGAAAACTGAACATTACCAGTGTCTTTTTTGTAATTAATGAATCTGTGTCCATCCAAAAAATAGGCAAATCAGAAGAGTTTCTACAAGCACACAAGAACACAAGATCCAAATGGTGTGGTGATATATCACCCGCAGGACTGAGGTTGCCATACCGTGGCCCTGCAGCAACCTTTGAACTGATTTCTCTAAGGGCTACAGACAGGTTCCATACATCACCGCGGCCCCTTCCAGAGTACACGAACATGTCTGCACTAATCGATAAGGGGCTGACTGCAGGGCATCCAACTGGTGACCAGTGGCTTAGGGCCTGGGCATCTCATGAGGCTAGTCATTTAATTTTCCTTTTCAATGTCAAAACAAACAGAGTCCCAAACCAACAGATGCATTAGCATAGATAAACATGGCTTGGCAGGAGTCAGACTGGGTTTATTAACAGCAGGTGTGATATTGTCAGCGCAAGTCGATTTTAGTTGTTGAGATAGTACATTGGAAGATAATGTTTGTGTCGGTTTTTCATTATGGAATGTCATGCAGTAGTCCCAACGACTATTTAATGTCCTTAGTGAGTTAAACTGTAGAATACTTTCACTATATTTACTGAAACCATAAATTATATAATAAATAAAACGGGCTTCGACCAAGTACAGGAAAGGCCTTACCTCCATTTGCATCATTTTTTTGGTTGATTGAATATGTACAATGACCAGAAATTACTTGACACTTTTATAATCTGTTTTGGAATGAGTATAATAATCTTAAAAGACATACCTTGTAACTCAGAGTTTCTTGAAACCTTTTGCTGCGGGGACAATAGCAAAATAAAGCATGTGTTGCTGCATTCTTAATATCTTACATACTAAAAGCAACAAATGCTTTATCATTTCTAATATCACATACTGTAACAGCAATACATAATTCATTATAATAACAAAAAATCAAGCATGTGTTGCTGTTATAACGTTTATCATTCCTATTATCCTACAGTATTTACAGGTTACAATTTAAATAGAAGGTATTTGTATTCTTTACGGGGAAATCACTGGCTACAAAACAACAACAAATATGCACTGCTCCTATCATTGACTTCCTCAAAGGAAAATGTAATGAGTTGAAGAAACCACAACAGTCTATGGCAATGACAAAGAAATACTTTGTTAATATTGTTAAATATTAACAAGGGCATCGCTGTGAAGCTCCACGCTCATTAACTGTCAGTGTCCAAGAGTACTGGGCCTGCCTGGACACTTGGACAACAACTCTTAAAGTTGAATGTAACTAGTTATGGAGTCCCTAATGCATCCTGCAGCTGTGGGGTGGAAATGGGCTGTTTAAGTAGCTAATAAATAAGCCTTAGGACGTGTTGGATCTGCTGCACCTGCACAATATCCACAGGAGCAGTGTGGAACATGACCTGAGGGAGAAACACTAAAAGTGGCACGATGAAGATTGACACAGTGAGGTAGCGGAGGGTTCCTCACGCTGCGGGACCTCTTTGTTCCATTTACACCTGCCTTCAATAGCAATATTTACCTGGGAGCAGTGACACAGTTTGTTCCATCTAAACCGGCCGTCAATTGCAATATTTAACTGGGAGTTCCCGACACAGTTTGTGGTGAGATAAACTCAAATATTACTTATGCATAGCGCAAGCACTACTTGAAGGCATAATTAACATCAGTCGAGGACACTTTATCTCTTGTGTTGGGGCTCTTGGTTACATTTATTGCTGGCATATTTCTGGTTGTCAAAACACGTTGGCGCTGTTGTTTAAATATGAGGAACAGGGGTTTAACCTTACAGAAATAGCACGGACAGATGGGAGTACCAGTGATCACAATCGCCCGGCGACAACAGGCCTACATAGCGCCGCTGCCATTAACACTGCCGTTAGTCGACAGAGCGTTGCCATGCCGACTACTACAACACCATTAGCGGTTGCTAACCTCCTGGGGAAGCTGAACTTAAGCGTGTTCTGGATGAAGCCATAGCAACAGGGACTGATCACGAACGCTGCCCCCGCCTGGATGCAGTGCCCCATCACCATGTCTGTCGCCACGCCACACGCATGGAGGGCCACCTGTGCACGCACACACACACGCACACACACACACACGTACACACACACATAGTTGATGATCCCACAAATGTAGAACTTTTAGCTGGGTGCAAACACACAAACACATGATTACTTCATAAATAACTGCTGCTTGGAATGCTAATTTGTTCCCGAAGGTGCGGACACAAGAAATGAGCGAGGCAAAGCAAACGTATTGCTGCGGCGGGAGCTGTGACACGAACGTCTAAGCGTCTGATTGAGTAGGTAAAGGGTGCGTGACGCTAGGTGCCGGGCTGTGCATTAGCCCTGGTGTGCTTACACACTGGATGATGGAGAGGGACCAAACATGACCAGGGGCTCGCTCTGTTGCACACACACACACCCCGCCATCCCCCATCGCAGCCACATTACGACTATGCCTGAGCGATAGGGCTGCACGGCGGTCTGCAATTTCTGTTATTTTTTACTTTGGTTGGCCTTAAAAATAATTTCCTTTCCCCTTTATCGGGTTTCCACAATCACAGTTGTTGACAACCGTGGCTGTGAACGTGAGACACAGGCAGATAAGCAGTCACAGATATATGCAGTGCGTTTGCAAACACATACAGTCGTGCACGGACAAACGTCAGAACGGAGGGGAATTATATATGTTGGTTTATATATGTCCACATACATATGTGCTCTTCATCTTGTGTGATGCTAAATTGAATGCGATATCCCATATTGTTATTTTACAGTGAGATTGATGAAAAGCTGGGGAAAATATATTGCTTTTGGAGAAACAGTTTGAAATATTGTAATAACCCACATATTATATTAGTACCACATAGTAGTTAACATTTCCAAAAGGCAAAAAAGGTATATTCATTGTTTTCTCACAAACAAAACATAATCAGTTTGTTTGAAATGGGCCATTAAGCTGGACCGATACTGAAATTAAAACTCTTCAATTGAAACCCCACAGCTCACCTTGTACCCATGCAGGGCCCTGCATCAATGTTGATCCCAGGGGAAAGGACAACATACTATATTCACCTTACAGAGACCTGATGTGATCCCAGGCTCTCACCCAGCCACAGAGAACAGGAACCAACAGAATTCAGATGGCTCCATTATAATAGCTTGATTACATTTTGGTGACTATAAATGAGACAATGTACAATATATTTTTCCACTTTCCAGCTGGGGAATAGTTATTGACAACTGCTGAAAACAATGCTTAAGTAAAACATGACAAAAGTGAAGGCAAGAGCAAATCTTGAAGAACATACTATAATGTGTGTATGTGTGTGTGCGTGGCTTATAAAACCCACCCCCACACAGGTAATAGAGATATGTTGTGTGCTATTTGTTTTTTTTTGCCAAGTGGAGCAGGTCTCTCTGGAGTAGCTGCTAGGTTGGAACAATTGCTACTTCTAATTGCTGCAGGTACATACAGTATATATATATTGCCGTTCACTTTGTAGAAGAGAAATGCAGGGCTAAAGGCACAGCTCTTTCCTGTATCTGGGCTATGACAGCAGAGTCAGATCGATCCTTTCAGCATGCCTAACAGGCTCTGAGCTAAATCAAGAAGCACAGATGCACCATCAATTAAGGGCCTATTTGGTCTAGATTGATTGTAATTATGTATTTAGGGAACTCAACCGCTCCCCCGTGAGTATTTGAGCAATTCTGGTCATAGTGTGAGTGTATAAATTAGCAATTGGAGAGCATTTCTAACCCCATTAAAAATAGTCTGCATCCTTTTTGTGGGTGTGGGGGGCAGAAGGATCATGCTGTTGAAGCAGTTAGCCAGGCCAGAGCAGAATTAAACACATTAGGATGTGTGCCAAACAAAGGCACAGACAGCTAGTACAAAAATTATGTATTTCATGAATTAAGCAAGACAGGGTTAAATGGCCAAATTTACTCTATAAACTTAAATAAACGTACATTTATTATGAAGTCGTCTTAGGTGTAGTCTGTCACTAGTATGTTTTAGTTTGAAAACAGGATATTAAAACTAAAAGCGTTTTAGCTCTGTCCATATTAACACGCATGGAAGCGCATCTCACATGACCAGTAAGGTAGACTGGGCATGCGTGTGCTCTTGGAGCGCTGATGAGGTGGAACTTGTACTGAAAGTTACCCTTGAGTATACTGTAGGGCATCATTACAACAAAAAACATTGGTTGGGAGTCGTAGCAAAGTAAATACGGCAACGTTATAATGCATCCATGCGACATACTGATAAGGCCAAATCAGGAAGCAAATGTGGGGTGTCTGCGTTATCGTTTCCAAACTAATCCATTTATCCGTACAGACTAGAATGCAATCCCTGAGTTTGAAAACTAACACTGTGCAAGCAATGTTTCCGTTTTAGGAGCTCAACAACTCCGTAGTAATATGGATGCAATGAAAATGTAGTAAATGTAATAAGTTTTAAACTAAAACATATCAGACTACACCTTAGTCTTTAGATTATTCCAAAAATATCAGAAGAAACTGATTATATGAATTTAGTGGACCTAAAATAGAATGTTTTGTACACTAGCTTTGAACAAAGAAAAACAGAGTTTTCTTTAAAATTCCATGTGGACTACTTAAATTTTAACAACTTTGAGCATGCCTTTAATCATACAGTCTGAGATCAAATTGCCTATTGACTTATTTATATAGTTGGGCTGCTCACAGTCACATCACCCTTCATTGAAGTGCAAAACAGTAAAACCGTGCTGAATATAAAAACAAAGACAATAAATTATACACTGTTATGGTTTGGCACGATCCAGTTTTTTCAGTCCCGATACCATTACAGATACCGGCACTTTGGGTATCGGACGACACCAAGTACTGATCCGATTCCAGTGTTAAATTCAGTTTTAAGTTAAGTTGCAAAGTCAATTATAGCCAATCTCTATTTTAGGACTTGAATGCATTTTAGAACCCTGCTGCCGATATTGTACACGTGTAAATTAATTTAATTGGATTATCCCTGTGGCTCGGATACAACTGTCCAAATGTCACAGATACCGATCCAGCTATTTTAAGTTAGTATCGGACTGATTTGCGATCTCTGTATCGTATCAGTGCCATCCCTAGTAAAAATACATGAAAATATTGCCACTCTCAGACTTTTATCATTTAGAAATACTACAATAAGATGGGAAGGTGACAAATGAAATATCCAAGTAAAAATGGAAATGTCACATTCATAGAATACAAGGGTGTATCAACAAACCGATTAATATTTCAAAACTATAACCTTGTTTAAAAGTTTCATTCACATTTTCATACATGTTGATATTTTAGAAATATAAATATTTTGTACCAGTGAGGAATTTCAATGGAAGACTTTATTTATTTTTGGTATTATATATTGTCTACTCATGTTTTCTGTTTTAAAATAGTTTACAGCTGATTGCAATTTGCTTCCTACATCTCCGGACATCTTACTTAGAAGGTCTGAATGATCTACGAATCACCACAAAGCAAAAATGCACACATGTATGTATTAAATGTCTCACCCCAATGTGAAATGGTCCACAGAAGTAGTCCAAATTGGCCTGAATGAAGCCTACATTGGACAAACACAGCTCATCACTGCGTCCCTTGGCCTTCACCAATGACTCTTCCTTGTTTTCTATGAGGATCACCTGGAAAAGCAAAAAAAGACTACACATTTTTTCTTATGGAATTATACTGTAAATGTAAAGAATATTATATAAATAAAATTATTCTATAAAAAGTAATAAAAAAAATATATATATAACATGTCAATAAAATAAATGTATAAATAGTAAAAATCTAAGAAACTGAAGTGTTTTTTCTCTCAACAAATGTCAAACAACATTGTTGTTTTCATCCACTTTGACACCTCGATAACAAATTGGCATGTGCCTGTGCATATGTATGATGAGCATTACCTGGCAATCTGGAAGCGCATGAGCCAGCACAATTCCAACATGTCCCTGGAAAACAAAAGGGGAAAGAATATATCAAAAGCTTGTGCTTCACATCCTTTCTTTGTAATGACTCATTGTCCACCAAATGACACTGCTGAGAGCATTTGCATGAGTCTATTCCTTACGAACACATCTAACTTTTATAACAAAAGAAGAGCAGGCTCTCCTTAAATATGTGGCCGGAGGTAAGATCATGTCATTTAGATATGGAAATACAGGATGTACACATACCCCCCCGCTGCAGAAATCCACAACAGTGTGTCCAGGCTTAGCTAGCTCTGTAACCATGGCAACCAAGTTATTCAACTGTTGCCGTTTCCTCAATGCACGGACATCAGACATTTTTCCTATAGAAAGAAGAGTGTAGAATGTTGTCATTACATCTCTAGAGTCAAAGCATACAATGCAAATGTGCCTTTGTTGTCCTGTATTTTAATCAGCTAGCCATATTTTATGTAAAGTTATAGCGGAGTAATTGCAGAGAATGACATCATACTCCCTCTGTGTGTGTGTTGTAATCTGAGCTCATATGCTCCTCGTCTTCATGGCCCACCCACCCCACCCACACCCACACACCTGGCAGATGGAAAAACATGCTATATGCAGGGGCTACATTCCAGAGCAGTTATTCTCATAGGGCGACAGTGGCGAGGTGGGTAGAGCGGGGCGACGACATGGGATCCAAAAAGTCACTGGTTTGATCCCGGCTAACTCCTCATCAAGTGTTGAGGTGTCCTTGAGCAAGACATCTAACCCTAACTGCTCCCGATGGTTGGACGCGCCTTGCATGGCAGCAATCACCATTGGTGTGTGAATGTGTGTGTGAATGGGTGAATGTGAGGCTATCCTGTACAGCGCCTTGAGTGGCCGGAAGGTTAGAAAAGCGCTATATAAATGCAGTACATTTACCATAGATCATTTTAACTCACGGACACAAAAGCAGACATGTCTATGATATATGCATATAGAGCTTAAATGTGTACATTTTATACGGTAAATACGATTATTTTAAAAATGCCCTCACTGATATCATTCTCACACGGGAAGACAAACTTTTAGAATGACATGAAAACTTGCTGGACTATTATTATTACACTCAGACAACAAGGCTTCTACTCTATCAGCATGCCCCTAACAATGTCTTGAGAGGCTGCAAACAATCGTTAAAACACAGCAAAAACACTACATGCTTCAGAATAAAATTAAGCCACTCTCTTGTGTGCAGAAGAAGCAGAACTACTGTTACCGTGCATGCAATAGCATGTACTGTATCCCATTAGCTGAAAGCGCATTTGCATCTTCTCCTCACGTCTTCAGTGAGCCGGTGATGCGCCACTTCAAGTCCAGAAATCTGGAGCCCCCCCCTCCCCCAAGTCACATCATGAAATACACGTGGTTTGAAGAATTTAGAGACGTGTTGTGCTACTTCTACTGCATAATTGTAAATGTGATGTGAGAAACTGTGTTTTCTTCATGACAACGCCACAAACATAGTTTCTTTTGCTTGTCCCAGAGGGGGAGAGAATACAAAACACAGTTAATGGTGGAAACAAGCAAATATAAACAATGGAAAGTTTCTGGCCAGCAATTCATGTTAATGCTTAAATTGCCACGTAACAAGGCTTGCTACTGAGACCTTCTCATTCACTCTGAAACGGGTTGTACACAGAGATTCAACAGCTGGTGGGCATAAATTAAAGTAAATCTAGGGAACAATGCAGATAAATGAAAAGAATAAAACGACCAATAAAACAATATAGGGCACACAATATAGGAGGGTAGAGGAAGGCATGGGGCATTTGGCCAATGCTAATGGGGAAAACATTAATGAAAGCACTGCATGGGGTTTAAAGAACGAGTGGCGAGCGCAGGATCAGACGAATATGCTCACCATTTCATTTAATTGAACGCTCATAGCCCATATACTGTATATACAAAGGCTAACAATAAATCAGACAAAATAATTAATCGACAAGAAATTAAACATAAATCAAACAAGATGAATTTAAATGATCATGTCTGGTGTGGGCTGGGCTGTGCATTGGCAAATATCTGGCGATACAATACAGGGGCCACAATTCATTATATATTGCATGGCGATATGTTGCGATTTCTAATTGGTGGAATGTGAAATGCTTATGTGTGGCGTGCTGCAAAAAATAACAAACACGTATGTAAACTTGCTCAGGGACTGCAGATGGAAATTTGCTTTAAGCTATGCTAACAATAATCTTTCCTCCAATTTAAGGTTAATGTATTTTGTACATGGTACATTTTACAAATACATTGAGTAAAAATTTTTTTTATAAAAACTCAAAATGTTTTTTATTTATTTATGTTTATCGATTCCGTGATTTAGAGAATCGATACAGTATCGCAATACTGGCTGGGGTGAGTTGGTTGAAAACAGGCATCGCTTCGCAGGTTACAAAAATGCAGGTAAAACAAGAAAAACCATGGTGGTTTGCATAACATGCACACAACCAAGTTATCTACTTGTGTGTTTAATCCTTCTACAGTGTGTACAGTAAGCATGACCTTTGGCATTTCTAACCATATAGCTTTGTTCACATTATAGCTAAAGATCAAACCTGCAGAATGTGTAAGCATGAGGAGGAGAAGGAGGAAGAGGAGGTGGTAGCAGAATACATACCCGAGAAGCCTAAATGATTGGAGGAAAAAACTAAAAGTGAAAACTCTTTGGCAAAACTCATTCTCAATATTGAACGAGGTTGTCTGAAGGTAAATTGACAGCCATATAGGGAACCTGACTGTACCTGTGCGGCTCTATGTCATCCATCGCTGAACGGCTGACAATTCTGCGATTTTAAAGTCATTTTGACTGTTTACATTGTAACAAGGTAGTATCAATTGGCTGACCAATATGGCTCACACAGGCAACCGTTGCACATTACAGGGAGGTAGGTGGCATTTGGTTCCAATGAAGCAGCGTGCAGTCGCTCACCGTGCATCCCAGACGCCCATGCCTTGCTCCTAGCAGTGGGCTATGTGGCGCGGTGCAAGCCATAGAAAATAATGAGTTTCAGAGAGAAATGGTGCAGTTATTGTGTTATTTCTGAAAGGGACTGTGTTTGGCTGTGGGTTTGTATGGCATATCAAAGACGATATTCTCTGTGCTCCAACTACTGTCCGTGTTTCACTCACACTGAGTCAATGTTAAAATATTAGGCTACTTAAAATGTATGTGTACGTATGTATGTATGTTGCATGAAATTCCTGAAATTCTTGTTATACAGTATGGTTATTATACCTTTTTCTGTAAAGCACTTTGGTGAACTACGGTTGTTTTTAAATGTGCTATATACTTGACATTGACTTAATATAAAAACTGTTTAAACCTTAAAGACAAAAAATGTTAGCCTATTTGTTATGTCATTAGGCCTGGATAAGATTATATAATTGCACTTTTGCTGTAGAAGTGTGTGTATGCGCACTAGGGTTGGGTACCGAATTACGTCGGTACTGCCGAGGACCAATTGAGATTAAATCAAACGGTACCAGATTTTGGTACTTTAGCGCACGTAAAGAGAGAAACGCGAGCAAGATTACATAATCCCTGCACAGCCTGCAGCATGTTAAATGTTCAACACAATCACAGCTACGATGAGCCAAAAGAAATTACAGGTTTACCTTTTTTCTGTACTTTACTCCCACTTGGAGGGTTCCATTTATCCAGTTGCTGGCTGCAGGAGTTTCGATTGAAAAAAATAAAGTTCTGGCCTATTTATAGTATCTACTCTTCATGTTCAATTGATAAATAGCTCTTTATTTTAGCGCGTTACGCATCTATTTATCATTTTGGAAGTGATCATGGTGGTCTCGCGAGGATGAGAGAGCAGGAATTAGGTCACGTCTCCGGTTTCAGATCAAACTAGGCCTATTGTTTATAGCGGCAATACTTACACCGTCCTCATTTCGGATTTAACCCTGTAGGCTACAACTACATTTAAAGTCACTATGAAAGTGTGCCATGCTAATTTAAGATAACGTATTTCTGCTTCGGAGAATATAGTTCATACACAGCATAGACCACTAGCAGGGTAGGGGAAGTTCAAGAAACCTGAGGGAGGCACAGTTCAATAATGCTTACATTAGGCTGTAGGCTAAAGCAGAACTCCTAAAACATGTTGTTTGTAAAGAGTCAGTCAGGCAATTTTTCCCTAGGCAACATTAAATTAAATGAATAAAAATTATTATTACAAAGAGTAAAGTACCGGAAAAAGTAGTTTAGGTACCGGTACCGAATTTGAGGTATCGTACCGGCACCGGTATCCATTCAAATGTGAACGGTACCCAACCCTAATGAGATTCTGTATTTTTTCGTCTCTGACTGGTTAGCCACCCCTGATATTATTGACCATAGTGAGCAACAATTACTGTGTACTTCTAACGTCTTCTAGGCCAGGCATATTGAATACATCCAGTAAGTAGGTTTCTCCATACCTTGCTGGAAACTGACTGACAAATGTATTGTATAATATGCTGACCATTTTGTCTTTGTGAAAAAACTAGATGCACTGTTAATCCAAAATGTGTAATCTAAAAGGAGCACATAATGTTTAACCATTCAAAAGACAGACATTCACATTGTCAGATGATAGAAACTAACTCTCAGTGCTCTCATTAAATTGTTCTAATGGGCAGGAGCTCTGAGTGAGGTGTAGCCTACTTTTAACATATTGAAAAACTCTCTCCGAAGAAGTGCAATTGCAATGGCATTGGTATGTCTACTTTTTACTAATAAAGGTGTTCTATTGTAATGAGAGGTGAGGTGATGTCAAGGGGCGGCCGTGGCCTCTTTGTCCACACGCAATGTTCTTCTGATCAAACGCTGTTACCATCACCTTGTTGTAGCCTGGAAATATACAACAAAGTGTGCTCTCTTTCTTTCTCTATGTTGATGTCAAAGAGGGTATCTAAACTAAAAAGCAAGGATATTCTGTCCGGATCCAAACCTATTATTCAAATAATAACAGCACTATTCCTGCAAGGCTGTCCCACAAAGGGAAATACACTGCTCAAAAAAATAAAGGGAACACTAAGATAACACATCCTAGATCTGAATGAATGAACTAACCGTATGAAATACTTTCGTCTTTACATAGTTGAATGTGCTGACAACAAAATCACACAAAAATTATCAGTGGAAATCAA
>JAODTR010003550.1:0-10199 GCA_025399935.1 Amblyopsis rosae
AGAAGGCGTATGACCGGGTCCCCCGGAGATACTGTGGGAGGTGCTGCAGGAGTATGGGGTGAGGGGGTCCCTTTTAACGGCAATCCAATCCCTGTATGCCCAAAGTGTGACCTGTATATGAATTCTAATTCTTAAATCAGACTCGTTTCAGGTGGGGTTTGGTCTCTGCCAGGGCACCAATCACCAGTCCTGTTTGTGATATTCATGAAAAGGATATCGAGGCGTAGTCGTGGTGGGGAGGGGTTGCGGTTCGGTGACTTAAGGATCTCAATGCTGCTTTTTGCAGATGATGTGGTCCTGATGTCATACTTGATCTGTGACCTCCAGCACTCACTGGATCGGTTCACACCCTGTGGCTGGGGTGAGGATTAGCACCGCAAAGTCTGACGCCATGGTTCTCAGCAGGAAACCGATAGGGGTAGGGATTGAGTCCTTATCCCAAGTGAAGGAGTTCAAGTACCTCGGGGTCTTGTTCGCGAGTGAGGGGACATTGGAGCGGGAGATTGGCCGGAGAATAGGAGCAGCGGGAGCGGTATTGCAATCACTTTACCGCACCTTTGTGACGAAAAGAGAGCTGAGCCGGAAAGCAAAGCTCTCGATCTAAGTCACAACATTATTTACATTCTGATAGACTGTTGTGTCACGCTTCCCACGTGGGTTACTTGTAAATTGGATCAATCAGCAACCAAAACCATGAATATCAAGTTATGGACAGAAAATTCAACAAATTACTAAACACAATTTTTTTTCATTGGCTCATGATAGGCCCTTTGTCTTCATAGGCCCTGTGGCTTAAGCCCAGGTAAGCTTGTGCAATAAAGCGGGCTTGATCACGGGTACAAGGGGATGAAATGGGTTTTCTCAGAAGGATGGCTGGCTTCTCCCTTAGAGATAGGGTGAGAAGCTCGGCTATCCGTGAGGAACTCGGAGTAGAGTCACTGCTCCTATGCATTGAAAGGAGCCAGTTGAGGTGGTCTGGGCATCTGGTATGGATGCCTCCTGGGCGCCTCCCTTGGGAGGTGTTCCAGGCACGTCCAGCTAGGAGGAGGCGTCGGAGAAGACCCAGGACTAGGTGGAGAGATTATATCTCCACACTGGCCTTGGAACGCCTCGGGATCCCCCAGTCAGAGCTTTCTAATGTGGCTCAGGAAAGGGAGGTTTGGGGTGCCCTGCTGGAGCTGCTGCCCCCGCGAACTCCAGATAAGCGGTAGAAGATGGATGGATGGTTCTGCTGCTTGTTTAGGTTGTTTGAATGATGTGCAGTTGTGCAGTCAGAATTAGCTCAGTTTTCAAAATTGTGTTTAAGCAACCAAAACTTTTTTTTTTTAGTAGGCTATAGGCTAATTTATCTGAAAAGCTTTTAGCACCAAGAAAATCTGTAGGCTGCACACCATTTCAGTAATACAGCATAGTAAAATAGCCCATACTATAATATATAATCTCTATTTGTACTGGTGGCTTTTAAATGCCCCCTAAAGCTTCTCTACCTTTTCAGGTTCACATCCTGATGACTGATTCCTAGATTTTCCCTGTCTATATTATTGACCCTGCAACACGTTTTGTGTGTGTGTGTGTGTGTGTGTGTGTGTGCGTGCGTGCGTGCGTGCGTGCGCGTGTGCGCGTGCATGTGTGTGTGCAAGATGTAAAACTTAAGCATCGAAATGGACAGGAGAGGATAAACAATGTCACACATACAAAACTACAACCACCATGTTAAATGAATAGACCAGACTGAGTGACAGCAGACAGGGAGAGGTTGATAGAGAGATTAGAGAAAGGCCGTGGCAAATACAACTAGAGGAAGAGAGGAACAGTTCAGAAAAACTAAACTCTTGCTTAAGTCAACAATTTCCTGTTGTTAAGTAGCCTCACAACATAATGTAGCTTCAGTTAGACTGCCATACAGACTTTTCTCAACTGCTCTCTAAACTGTAAGTAATTTTGTGACATATTATGTGATCAGATCTTTTTGTAAGGCCATCTTCTATTATACAGAGTATTGTGCAACATTATTTTGAAGACTATATCAGACTAAAACAGTTGTATATCTATCAAAAAGGAGCATATGATTATAGTCCTGCGTGTGTTTCCACAAATATGTTGATAATAATAATAATAATAATAATAATAATGTACAGTTTATGATTGTTTAAGGAATAAAAAAATGGTACAGCATGAATAAGCTATGAATACAATAAACCTAATTAGGAAGGCTGTGTTTTAAAGAGGAAATGACATGGTATTTGACATTGTGTGCATCGAGTTTGTGTGCGTGTGTGTGTGTGTGTGCGTGTGTGTGTGTGTGTATGTGTGACTGTGTGCGTTCATGTGCGTGCGCGCGTGCAAAAGTAGTCTACTCAGTGATATTATCTGCGGTCTTCTAACAGCTCGTAAAAACCAGAGTCGATGCCCCACCCATTTCTTTACACTGTGCACAGCACATAGACACCTACACAGATACTCTCTATCTCAACTTGACCTACATTGTCTTTTCACCAACATGCTGCAGATCAAAAAGAACGGGCTTTTAAAATCACACGCTAGCTCCAACTAGCTAGCTAATATCTACACCACTGCCATCATATATCTCTGAATTCCCCTGAATTCCTCCCCCTAGTTGTCAGCCCTAGTTCCAGGTAACCGAGGATGTCCAACTACAACTGCGCCAACTACACCTGCGCCAACAGCACCGACCAGGGCCAAGGCGTTGTTTTCGTCGGCGGCTACAGCATCATCTGCTTTGGCGGTCTGGTCCTCAACGTGCTAGCGCTGGCGGTGTTCCTCCGCGGCAGCAAGAACAGGTCGCACACCACGGTGTACATGATGAACCTGGCCGTGGCGGACCTGGCCATGGTGCTCACGCTGCCCATACGGATCTACTACCACCTGAACCTGGAGCGCCACGGGCTCCCTCAGAGGCTGTGCGACTGGGTGGGCCTCATCCTCCTGGGGAACATGTACGGGAGCATCTTCCTGCTCACCTGCATCTGCTTCGACCGATGCATGGCCGTGTCATTCCCCATGTCCTCCGGCATCCAGGAGGGGCGCAAGAAAGCCCCGCTGATATGCCTCGGGGTGTGGGCGTTGACCTTCGGCGCCAGCCTGCCCAACTATCTGTGGGTGACTACAAAGGACACCCAGAGCAAGCAGTGCTTCGGCAACTTGCCCGACTACGCCACGCTGCCGGTGGCTTTTTTCTCCACGCTGATCGTGGGTTTCGGGATCCCATTGCTGGTGATGCTGGTCTGCTCCTGGGGTCTCCTGCGGGCCATCCAGAGGAGCGCCGTGGCCCAGACGGAGCTCGTGAACAGCAGGAAGATCCGGAAGATGATTGCCGCCAGCCTTCTCCTCTTCCTCGTCTGCTTCGCGCCCTACCACATTGCTCTAGGCCTGGTCTACCACTATGGCAAGTCGGCACCGTGCTCCGTGCTGGTGATGTACCGGTACTCCTTGATGGTGGCTTGCCTGAATGCTATGCTGGATCCCATCATCTATTATTTCACCACAAATACCTTTAGGAATAAGGTGGAAGCGGAGGTGATGCGGAAGATGTTCCCTTTAAACAGTCATACCTCCACGGAGGGCAACAACAGACCTGGAGGACTTGTTAACACCTGATGGAGCATTGCCACTGTGGCCTGACACGGAAACTCCCATTCACGTGTGTGTATAGCGTCGGCGTGGTTGATCAGACTGCTTCTCAGGAATCTGTGTGTCCATGTGTATGTGGGCACACCCATTGATTGCCGTCTCGTACGTCAAATGTGTTGCATTTGCTCTGAGTGGTACATCATGACTGTCCTAACTTCACCCAAAGAAGTGATCCAACCACTCCTAGACCATAGCACATGTTTGGTTGCTTGGGGTTCTATAATAAACACTGACTGAAAGTAAGGTCACCTGAAATGAAACCAGCAGGTGTCTTGCTTCTGTGCTTTAATGTAAATCAGCTAATTTACGTCAGAAGGTTGCAATTTGTTGTTTCATAATTTCATTTTCTTCTCTGAAAAATAGAGGGACATCTGTAGCCACGTTATTTTTGGGGAAAGAGAAGCAAAAATAAGGTGGCAAACCATCACTCTCTGTGCCGTTTCATATATTTGGCACCTTGGGGATAGGAGAGGAAAAATATTATGATTGGTTGGAATGTAAACTAAAACTATTTAACCCAGCTTATTTAAATGGAAGATAAATAGGCTGGTTTAAATAATTTTTTGGCATATTGCTTAATAGTTGCTTAACAGTTGCATGGTTAGCCTAACCGTTGCATAAGTTGATTTAGAAAAAAGTTAAAACACTTCTCTTAATTTCCGATGGCATAAAGAATATTCTAAGGTAACTGATGGTTGACATTTATTACTTTTTTATGACATATATATATATATATATATATATAAATAACTTTTTATGACAAGTTTTGTAATGTGCATTGTATAAGTTCGTAATAAACTGCTGCCAACTCTTTGTAGCCTTGATAGTTCTCCAATCGGTACTAAAGTTTTTAATGCATTACAGTATTTAACCGTATTTATTTGTGGTCCGCATGCAGTGACATTGGCTAATGTAACATTAACAAAGAATTGGTCCTCATCGTTGACAGTGTTTGAAGTGGAAATAAATTATAGATGGCTCTCACCTACAGTGTGTGGGGAATAAAAATGTCAGTCAGAAATAAAGGCAAAAAGATACTGTAGAAAGTGCTTAGCTATGCAACTTCATAGTACAGTACCAATCATGCGCATGACGACAAACAATTCAGAATTTAAGTTGTAAACAAGAAGATGTCCTGATATTTTAATAGATGAGAAAATTGCATATTTAGGCAGAGTACGATTTTACAACAGCTGAGAGAAAAACAAATGTCTTGGATAATTAAGTTTTAGAATGTTGTTGGGGCAGGGGGACCATATGAATCTGATTTACAGAAAATAATACATAACGTGCCACTACAAATGCATATATATATATGTATGGAGGCCTTTAAATTTTTATTTCTCAAAACTACTTGTTCAACCTCCACTTCGTTACTTGTACACAATAATCAAGTTCTCATTGTTTTGAATAAACTGCAAATGCTTGGAATTGCACATTTCTCAATCTCTTCAACACAATTTCTAAAAGACTAAACACATTCTCAAAAATGTAAACACAAACACCACAACAGTAAAAGTGTTTTCCACAACAATATGTTTCACCTGCAAAAGGCCCTCAGATTCTCAATATTCAAAACTCATGTTTCAAAAATTATACTATTTGTCAATGAGTACACAACTTACACCAAATGCAAATGTATCTTTCTTATTGCACAACGGTACACAAAATATTAAACTTCTGTGTCAAAATTGCCTTCACTAGGTAAATAGTGTTACAAAAGTACAAAATACTGTAATACTCAATTAATATAGTTATATATCTTTACAGCTTGACCACCTCATATTTACAGTGCTATATCATTGTAATACTTTACTGTACATGCATGCATTTGTTCTAATGTGTATTATACAGTTAAAAGAAGAGATAAGTAACACACAGTACAAATGGTAAATCACCTGTGCTTTTCTAACCTTCCAGCCACTCAAAGCACTGTACAGGATAACCTCACATTCCCCCATTCACACACCGATAGTGGTGTCAGCCATGCAATGCGTCATGTGACCACCCGGAGCAGTCATGGTTAGGTGTCTTGCTCAAGGACACCTCCACACTTGGTGAGGAGTTAACAGGGTTCAAGCCAGCGACTTGTGGATCACCTATTGCCCCGCTCTAATCACCGCACCACACTGTCGCCACAGTATAGTACAGTAATAGACATTTCCGCTAGCTTTTTACTGTCCATACACAATACAGACATATTTTATGAGATCCTGGATGCTAGTGTATTGGTTGATGTTTGTACTATTTTGCATGTAAGGGTTTTCCCAATGAACACACGTATAAATAGTTGTGGAAGTGATGGCAATCAAATGAGAAATGGTATAATCCATTTTGAGGAAGGGGACATAATCAATAAATGTTTGTGTCAATGACTGACATTTGTGTTTACTAATTTGCAGATATGTGATCTATATTGTGTGCTAAAGTATTTGAAAAAACATATAGCATTTCGAACAAATTTTTTTATGTTGTGAGACTTGTGTTTACAGTTTTGAGAATTTAGTCTCTCAGAAATTGTGTTTAAGCGATTGAGAAATACTGTAATGCGAATGTTTATCGTATGCAATTTTCTTCCGTTTCATTATCAAATGCTTAGGACATGTTGATGAAAATGTATTATACCGGTCTCCCAAACCCCCCACCCATCCCCAAATCATCATTAGTTCATTGCATAAGTCATTACATGCAAGTTCCCAAATCCAACATTGATCAGGTGAATTTTGACTTAAAGTGAATGTGTGACAGATCAACCAATGATCAACCAGCAAAATTCCAAAACTCCTTTGCAACTGATTCAAGAAAATTGCGTTTTAGCTTTCTAGCCTGCTGTTAAATGTCTATGATGAAAATGTATCACCTGCAACAGTGAGATTAATTAGCAGATTATCGAAGTCCTTGAAGGGCATAAAATGGCACATGATCCCATATGTAACAAATATGGACTGAGTGAGTTTTGGAAATGTGCTCCTCTGGCAATGTAGAAACTGCTGTACAGTTCTGGGGGTATGACCAGTTTGTATTGTGTTCTATGCAGTGCTGTAAAGCAGCAGACTACTATATTCTTTCCTTTTTTCACAATGACAGCGTTGACAAAATACAATACAAACAGTGAATTACATAGTAAAAGCATAAAGCATGTGAATTGTCCATCAATTGTCAATCAAAACATAAATTCACATCAGAAAATACACAGATGCATTTGGACTATGTTGTCAGTAGACAACGTAAATAACACAAGGACCATTTTGATGGCACTGACACGTTCACTAAAATACAATACAAATTATGCTTTTGTAGAACTATTATGTTACACAAGTAAGTGGCTTTTGTGGGCAATACATTGTAGTTTCTACATGAGTTGTTTTGAGAAATGACAAACTGGTTTGCAAATATTAAGAATGTGTCAAAAACTTATATACAGAAAAACTGTATATTAATTTAGTTAATAAATGATTAGCTCCATTGCAATTGTTGCAATTGCAAATGGACTATGTGACATGAAAGATGAGTAGGCTATGAGAGTGTGGTTTTGCACGTGGTTTGTGCATGTGCAGATCAACGCAATTTCCTCACCACATGCAATACTGTAGATGCACATGTGGTATGAGTTACAAAGTACTTTTCTTGTTCAATCATTAAATAATTTAATGTGCATCAAAATGTGTCAAACCAAACGTTGGTGGCCTACACAATTAAGCATTATCATACTAAATGTTCGTATTTATTATGTGTTCATTTTAAGTAGGCCATTTTAAAACAATACGAGAAGGTGTGTGTGTGTGTATGTGGGTTGGTGGGAAGGGTGGGCGGGGTGTGAGTGGGTTGAAGCGCTCCTCTAATTACGATTTTCTGCAGTGTGCGACAAAAGTAGTCGTGTAGAACCACAGGAGAAAGGGCAAAGAGTGGTTGTAGATTAGGGACAATGATCCGTGGGCATCCCCATTGTGACGTTGAAAAGAAAAGCTTTCAATATCTCTTCTAGTCTTTGTTGTGCACCGTATAGGCCTATATAGCCGTTTTCTACCGTTAACTCTCCCTTTTTGTCCTTTCAAGAGAGGCCCGGTGGGGAGTGGTCGCTTTGCAAATTAACTCAATCATTCAAGGCTATAGGTCTTCATAGCCTACTAAACTGCTATAAAAAATAGGCAAATATGTTATTTTGCTTTTCGCATAATGCCATTGTGTTTGTAGAGCCATCCCTCCAACACATGAATACTTATTATTATAGGCTATTATAAAACATACTCATTTAAATTAGATAATTCATTGACATATTTATTCCATAATCTTTCTTAATGCCTGTGCGACTCTGGCCACTAGTCCAGCTCTTTGGGCCACGACACGATAGTGTCTCAAGTAGCCATAGAGGTCTATATGCTTTCGAAATGTCCAGTCTTTTTACGTGGGATAGTGTTCCGGGGACATTGTTATGATAATGTCACAGAGTTCCGTCCGTGTTTGGATTGAGGGTTGTTAGTTAATGGAGTATGGCCTCTAGGTCTTGTTAGTAAAATAAAATAAAAAGAAACTCGCGACTATAGGGTCTTTTTTCCATTCGACCCCATGACACTAGAAGTGGGCGTTTGAGATGAGTGGAGAAAACAAGGGGAAAAGTGTTCCGAGGTGGGGTCTGTGCGTGCATGTGTGTCTGGAGTGGTATACCGACCCACGCTGCAGAAATGACGGCCTCTAACAACGGGAACGGTTCCGACAATGACAGCGCTAAAGAAGATCGGAAGGTAATATGATGTCATGTGATGTTCTTAGTAGAGCTACCTATATGTGACGTCATAGAACTGGAAAACTTAGTATGTTATCAAAAGCTTTTTACAGTGACAAAATATGTAATAATCATTTAGTCAATTGGTAATAGGCTAGGTTCAGGCCCTATAATGTTCAGTAGCCTATAGCCTACCCTCAAACTCAAGCTGATATGCCGTCTAAATTGAAATACAAACATGACTGAGAATTGGCATAGGCGCTACTATAATCAGATCCGTAATCGATTCAGCTTCGCAAGCCACTGATTGAATAACGGAGACGGGAGCGAATCAACTGCAGCCTGCAACAACTGAAGGGAATCATGGTGGACGTGTACAGCCTGGATGTAAGCACGCAACACAAGTAGCCAACATACACGCATTCATTTCGAGTTTTAGGCTTATATGATAAAAATCCAAATGTTTCCAAACCCTTGGATGTTGTCTCGATGCATTCATACTCCGAATGTCTGACTTGTTTTGTGACATGACCTGTCGACAGCAGTCCAAACTGGAGAAGGCAGACGTGTTGGAGATCACCGTTCAACACATGGATAGTTTAGAGAAGAGCCACGCCGCAGGTAGGAAACATTCTGTCTGATTACATAGAGTTCGCATATGTGTGACGGAGATCATTCGTCCCCCTCTGGGAATCGAACCCCGATCTCCCACGCAGAGAGCGGACGCTCCTACAAAGCAGGCCAAAAGCCCACAAGCCCAGAGCGTCCTATGAGGTGTCGGAGAATGAGGATTAACACCGCACAGCTACCTGCTGGCCATCGTTACATATGCATACCTGTTAAGATATCATAGCATTAACTTGAGATTTAGTTTTCTAACGGTCTAACGCTCCCGAAGAACCCACATTTGTTCATTTTCTCTAGTCAATATTGCTACCTTGTGGCTGTTGTTATTATAAATGTTACATGTAGAATGTTATGTAAAATATATTTGTGCATTTAATTGATATGCCAGCCAGAGAACATACATACATTACTGACAAGAATATTACTTCAAGTCCATTAAACTAAAGTAGACTAAGATTTTAGAAGTAGACTTGGCAATTTAGCTAAGAATGTTTGAATCTGAGGCATTTTGGCATCTGAGGCATCAATATTTAGAACAAGTGTTTTTGTCAACCCTTATAAAGACTCACTGGGGTCAGCTGATGATATTGGAGTATTAGCATGAAGAGAACTGAAGAGTAGGGTAAATCATATATTTATAATTGTGCCAGGGTTCCTGTATTCAATGTTTTCATTTGAATTCAATAGACATTTCTACCCTATATTGATGCAGAAAAGGAACAAATAGTTCCATAAGAATTCACCAGAATGCAAAAAATGAATGTCTCAGTTGTTGTGCCTATGTGTGTGTGTGTGTGTGTGCACAACGTGCTGCTGTCCTGCCCGGCCATGGACAAGGGTCTGGGCGCTGGCCTGCTGCACCACCTGCTGAAGAGCCTGCCCAAGGTCAGCGCAGACCGCCCGCCATGCCACAGCCATCTTGACTGTGAGTCTCCGCCGGGCTCTCTGCTCTCCCCGGCCCTCCGGACGCCCATCAGGCCGCGTCGTCGCCTGATGCTCACCGCCCTTCCCCCCGGGGCCGAGGAACGGCAGAGGCCGATGCCTGTGTCCTCCTTGGCCCTATCTACCCCCGTGGCCCCGCTGCTTACTAGCCCTGGGGGTCCCTCCATGTGGAGAACCTGGTGAGAGAGAGAGAGAGTGTGCGTGTGTGTGTGTGTGTGTGTGTGGGGGGGGGGGGGGGGGGGGGGGGAAGGGAGTT
>JAODTR010003551.1:0-5000 GCA_025399935.1 Amblyopsis rosae
CCCCCCCCCCCCCCCCCCCCCCCCCCCCCCCCCCCCCCCCCCCCCCCCCCCCCCCCCCCCCCCCCAACCACACGCTATTCAGTGATGGTTCCCACTATTTTCTGTCTGTGTGTGAATGTAATCTGGTCGGTGATATATGCAATGTGCTGAAATTCAAGTACATTTATAAACAAGTTCTAGAAACGGGGAGGAAAAAAAACACGACTCAGATGCCACAGGTATCATTTTAAAACCTCTGTAGGATTCTGTATTGAAGTTTCAAACTCTACATACAGTACATTCATACATCTCTGAAAAAGAGGAGCGGAGTGTGTTTGACTACATAAAGCTGCAGCTGCTTTCAACACACCTCCACCTGTATCATGTGCTAATAAAGATGAACAAGGTATGCAAAGAATGCCTCAGAGAGAGAGAGAGAGAGAGAGAGAGAGAGAGAGAGAGAGAGAGAGAGAGAGAGAGAGAGAGAGAGAGAGAGAGAGATGGTTAGTGAGTCAGGTATATAATTGTCCAATCCCAAGCCCCGCCCCTTTTCACCTGTCCTTCAATAACAGTTGAGCATTTTCAACTGTCACTGTTTTCCTGCCTAATATGCTGTTTTTTTTTCTAGCCTAGATACAGTAACTAGGATGGACAAGTGAAATGGGCGGGGATTGGGATCAACCAATTGTTTATGTGCTCCAGGGTCCGCACTATTGAGTCAGTAAGTCTGTAGACAGCTAGTGTAACCAGTTGTTGTCAAAGCAAAGTTCAGGCACTCCCACAAGGGCTAAGATATGTTTTTTTCACAGGTCTGCTTTAGACTATAAAATCTCAGCATCCATAATTACAAAATAATATAGTTGAAAACGCTTTTAAGCCACTAGTAGGCGCTCTTGAAAAGCATGGACTAATGACAAAAAAGCAAGAGAGACTGTAATTCTGTTAATACACTCATAAACAAACCTATTACAATGGACATCAATTTATCATTTGCTGGTAAAAATAACTTGTAGCTAAATGAGGACTGTGTGAATTAGATAGCGAAAGCTACCATAAAAAACACAATCACACAAGCCCAGAGTTTTATACTTTGTTCCCCAGTTAATTCCAGCTGTTAAAATGTCTTGAGAAAAAAATATATAATTTTAAGTGTGCATGTTAGTATATAACCATGTACTGTATGCCTGAGGGTAACCTACTCTGTTGCCTGTATAATTGATGCACATCTGATGCAAGTATGTGTTATGGTGTGTATGTATTTATTTATGCTCTAAATTACAGAACAGTATACAAATATTTACTATGCCTCTCCCTTTATGTGTGTGTGTGCGCGTGCGTTTCTCAGTCTCGCCCTTCGCGGCATTCCCGTACCTATGTGACATGTATGTATGTTTGTGTGAAGAGGTTAGTCGCTCTCTCTCTCTCTCTCTCTGTCCTGGGTTTCGGCCAGGGAGCTTTCATCGATATTTTCCAGACTGTCTGCATGCTGGATGCTGAGGTCAGAGAGCGGGATGTTGGGTAATGTAGTCTGTTCGGGGTAGAGCCAAGGTTTCAAGCCAGGGTTGTGCCTCTGCTTCCACTCTGAATACTTCACACATGCTTTGTTGATCTTTTTCATTGCCTAAGAGAGAGACAGAGAGAGAAAGAGAGAGAGAGAGAGAGAGAGAAAAGTAATTTTTCATCTTTACTAGTTCCTTGTGAACATCCTTACACAAAGAATACTGAATTGAATCATAACAAGAATTAAAAATATTGTCACACGCTGTGAGCCTATTTTGATGGAAATTTACTTAACAGACTTTAAAGTGCTTTTTAGATAGCGTGAGTTTGGGGAAATGATAGCCATCTCTTTCTGGCTCATGCTAGAAGTTCCTTCCTGTTTTAGCTTCATCAGCCTAAAGCATTTGGACTTGGCCGACTGCAACTCATAATTCAAAATGGTTTCTGATACCAGCTACAGTATAATAACCACAATGCAAAAGCATAATTTATTATCATGTCCTTACATTCAATGTGTTTCCAAAGAATGTTGGTTCCAAGAATGATTAAACACATCATTTAAGGAACATTCCACAAAAGCTGCATCACCTTTCTCTCCGACTGCATGACGTAAAATGCTGAGTCTGTGCGTGAGTGTGTGTCTTAATGCATTTTCATGTTTCAGGGGACCCATTTTGTTCAACACACAGCAAAGTGTATTGTGCAACAGAGATACAGTATAATGAGAATTATTAACAGTTCGCTTCTTATCTTGTGCACGCACACGACCAGAAGTGAATTCTCTGCAGATACTGCCGGAAAATTACTTTTAATGTTTGTCCACATATTACCTTCATTAATTAGAGAATCCGCTTTAACCCTGCCAACCCACAAAGGCACACACAAACCAACAGACTGTAACCAGAAACCACACATATATACAGTACATTAGTACATAAAAGGTTTACAGTATATACCTTCCTTTTTACAGTCTGTGCTGTATAGCCAAAATGCATGAGACACAGCAAAGCACAGACAGACAGACGGACAGACAGACAGACGGACAGACAGACCACCATTAACTACACAGTTCTGTCAGCCCGAAGATAGGACACGTCTCTGTCATAAACACACCAAGGTGCTCTCCGTTTCTAGGAGGGTTATCTATGAGCTCTAATCAATGAATGAGTGTGTGTGCAATGTGCGCGTGTGTGCGCGCGCGTGCGTGAGTGTGCATGCAGGGGTTGAAGAAAACAGTTGTGGCCTGCTGGAGCAAACAAGCTCTGACCTACTTACTTTAGGGGCCAAGAGTTGGGAAGACTTGTTGACAACCCACTTGGGCAGTGAACCTGCAGTGAAAAGAGCGATAACGAACAAATCAAGAAGATGAATAAACAAATAAACAGCACAGGCAGACAAACATAAGATGGGGAGAAATATTGGAGAGTACACATTGCTCACCTGCGTGTGTGTGTGTGTGTGCGTGCGCGTGCACAACAGTACATGCATGCGTCTCTTCTGTTGATTTATAGACCCTGATACGCCTTAGCATGCATACAGTAACTACATTTGCAGTGCACTCTTTATGTTCATGTGCATATATACAGTAGAGTAAGCGTGTGCGTCGTTGTGTGTACATAGAGATGTCTTTGTGTGGACACACAGGGGTGTGTGTGTGTGTGTGTGTGTGTATGTGTCCGTTACCTCGCGGGTCTACGTGGGCCAGGTAGGTAAGAGTACAGTGGTTGGGTCCTTGGCTCTGGATCATGTAGCCAGTCTGAACGGACACAGCTCGTACCATGTCCTTCTTGGGGGGGTATTTCTGTGTACACACACACATACACACACACAAACATATCATGTATTGCTTTTGTGCTAGTGTGAAGTGAATAGATAAGCTGGTTACGGGGTTGAACCCTGCAGTTCATCGGATGGCCACTTGAGGCTGGCTGCAACAGGGAGATAATCCCCATCATAGACTACGATGTTCTAATGTCCGACTTAACAGCAAAAATCAAACCGGTTTGAAGACAGGTTCAATAACTGTTTTTTGTCTCTATAGCTAGTCTCCCATTTCATGCCGAGACATGCTGTACAGGGGTTGAATTGTTTTATAACTCATCAGTAAAACATATATTAGCCATACAAATGAATAGGGGGCATAGGGGGGCATAGGGGGCATAGGGGAGCATAGGGGGGCGTTGCAGGCGGAGAGGTATTGCAAATATGGCGATAGCCAGAGCCAACACAGCATGGTCTTCAAACCCATTTATGAGAAAAGCTATGGGTGACGTCACAGAGAGTCTGTCCATTTATATACACAGTCTATGGTCATATATATATACACAGTCTATGGTCATATATATATATATATATATATATATATATATATAGAGAGAGAGAGAGAGAGTTGGTCCCTGGGCGCTGCACAGTGGCTGCCCACTGCTCCCTTAAGGGATGTATGTGAAAATAAAATCACAGGTTTGACAGCCACTGTGTGTACTGAACTCGCTGCTGCTCTCTGTCTTGTCATTTCTAGATTACAAGCAAGGTCTACACGCCTAAAGACTAAACTATACCACAAAACGCACGGCCTTGCTCAGGTTCAAACCACTGGGTTCTGACACCCGCCCGGCCCAAGCACATGAGCAGACAACGTGAAATATAAGGTTAGCCACTGCCAATGTAGTAGCATTGTTCATTTCGCCTGACAACCGAAGGAGCAAAACAAGTCCGGTCTTAAAAGCATGTTCCCTGTGACGCTTGCAGTTCTTCTTACGGTAAATGGAGGATGCACGGTACGAGTTACAGCTCCAGTGTTTCCTGACAGGCAAACGTAAAGGGCACTTAGGGACAGTAAGCTGCACTCAGCAGAAGGACCCTTATCGCGGGGAGACCTTTTCACAAGCTCTCTATCCATCTGCCGGCTGCTTGCCCAACCCCTGAATTTACACAGCACACAGCACACAATGCATGCTGGGAAGCGAGCCAGCAGCAAGTTAGCGGCAAAGGGCAAGGCATTACAACACAGTTGTACGAGATAGAGGGTGTCAAGGCGACTTCATAGTGAAATGCACAGCCTATACAGTACATAGTTGGCTTGTGTGTGTGTGTGTGTGTGTGTGTGTGTGTGTGTGAGAGAGAGAAAGAGGGGGGTGATTAGGGGTCCTAATGCGTTCCACACCGATAGGATTATTGATCTGAACAAGTACATTTAATGTCCAGTGTTATCAAATATTTACCATTTGCTTCGACTGACCTCTATTTTCTGATATTGTTAGGTTTGAAACAATCACCCATACAGGCTAGAAAATACAGCTAAACAAATACATCGATGATACACATGTTGTCTGACTATGAGCCGACTACACCTGAATGTGACACGTACAGTAACAGGGAT
The DNA here is from genome assembly GCA_025399935.1 of Amblyopsis rosae. Taxonomy (NCBI): domain Eukaryota; kingdom Metazoa; phylum Chordata; class Actinopteri; order Percopsiformes; family Amblyopsidae; genus Amblyopsis; species Amblyopsis rosae. The sequence goes on from JAODTR010003551.1 coordinate 4,859, forward strand.
AACTTGCGAAACGATCTGGTTATTTATAACAACACTTCTGGCACTTCCACTCACAAAAACGACTGACCTTGGGTAGCCAAGCGCCAGGGTACACCCACACATTAACCTGCTCTCAGCCAATAACCATATTAAAGCAGGAATG
>JAODTR010003551.1:10000-12702 GCA_025399935.1 Amblyopsis rosae
GTATGAATAAGCAAAAGCTAACTTCAGTAAACACCCACGTCATACTTACAGTAATGCCTCACCTTGAGTACACTCACTGCTTCTGCTACACAAGCGACCAATGAGACCAGCTGGCTGGACATCTCTCACACACACACACACACACACACACACACACACACGCACACACACACACACAACTTGTGTGTTGACGCACGTGTGACAGGACCAAACCAGCTGAATAACCAGACACCTTTCACATCCTGTTACACACACGCACACACAAGCGCACGCACACACACACACACACACACACACACACACACACACACACACACACACACACACACACAAGCAGTATCTGTTGAACAAAGTCAACACCAGGTGTCTCTCTAGACCCGGACACACAAGCAAGTAGTGCACACACACACACACACACACACACCTTGTAACCACTGACATGCTGTAAGCTAATGCTCCAGAATAGCTTCAATGGTTGCCATGGTTATTATTAATTACACAATGTGTTTACATAAGACATAGGATGACATGACAGAACTATACTAATTCCCCAAGGTAGAGTGTGTCCCTAGGGGTAAGTCAAGGTACTGCAAGGGTAAAAAAGAAAACACAAATAATATATGATATTATCATGCATAGTATTATAAGTATAGGCTAATATATAAATAGTTCTACTGTATTTATAGTGAAATGTTACTGGAGATCTTACTGTATATTCTCACTTCACTGATATGTGTCAGGGCACCTTTACAGTTTTTGAACATTTTGAACTACTAGGTGCAATGAAAACGGCAGGCAGGTATAGGCTACCTAAATGTCAATCAACCAGGGTTCATACATGCCCACACATTGCCGAAGAGGTCATCAGCCATATGTCAAAACATCTGTGCAGGTGGCACAACAACTGTCATTATTTGGCATTAACTGTGTGAACAGATAACAATATTTCATTCCTGTCATTTCATATATGTGAAATGTGATAAAAGAAAAACGGCTAGGGATACACCCTTGGAGTATAACGCAAGATACGCAGCGTTTGTGTTAACTGATAGCCCTAACTGAAGGAAATACTGGAAATACAATTGTCAGCAGTTTGAAAGGGGAATTGGTGACGCACCTATGGCTACTTTAGCCCACTGGCTTTTAAAAAGGTGCAATTGTTCTCCCGCAAAGTCTACTAAATACACAATTATGGATATTTTTTACATGGCCTTATACTTTCCCTGTAACCGTCCAGGCCTTTGCTGTGTTATGGTATCCTCTCGTCCCACTCACCTTGATTTTATGGATGGACTTCTCTTCTTCCAGACCATGGGTCCACACAGTGAGACTAGATTTGGAGTAGGTAAGGCTCCAGCCCTCTTCGCACAGACACTCCGCCTTGAAGCTGGCGAACGCCCGGTCATCCGGGATGGTGACACTCTCCCCAGACATGGCTTGTTATTGAGAGACTCACCGGGAATGAGGCGGTTGGTACCAAAGAGCTGAGGGGTAGAGATTCCCGAGCGAGCGTCAACGACGAACTGGATATAGAGGACGGAGAAAGGAACCCGCCAATCCTATCCTTTTCTGTCGGAATAACTTCTCTAATTCAATGTTCTGTTTTATACGGGCTGTTTGTAATATAAACTGCGTCTTGTGATGGTCTGTGAGTGTGTGCGCGCACGTTTAGCATGCAATGCAGTCTAATCCTTGGCCACCAAGTCCCGTTAAACAGGGTAAACTGTTTAGATAAACGCGTTTTGTCTCAAAATCGAGTAACGACGAGAAGAAATAAGTTTAAAGAAGGGTCACGAGAATAATCCGCCTTTCAGACAACCATATGTTTCTGTTTCCGTGTCTCTATCTCTATCTCTCTCTCACGCCCCCCTCTCTCGCACTTCCCCACGGATAGTTATCGAGGTAGTAAGATAAATGATGGCTCTCCGTTGGCTTACATTTAGCAGCTGTTCTCCATCGCGCTGTAGCCTATGTGTTGCAGGTGTACGCAAGCGTTGGTGATGTGGATGCAGCGAAGGAAGAGGAAAAGCGTTGTGGAGGTGGGGGAGGATGATGATGAGGAGGAGGAGGAGGAGGAGGAGGAGGAAGAGTGAGGAAAGGAAACCGACGCATCTAGGGCTAGATTGACAAACAGGGTGGACCCGCCCCCGCACCAGGCAATCCGCACTAACACGACTCTCTCTGTGACTATACGCGCGGACGCACGACAACGTGTATGGAAGCACACAGGTTATCGAGTGGCGGGGGCGCGCATTGCTAATTTCAGCTGACGTATCCTGCTGGCTATGGTCTGCCTGGTGATCCTGCCTACTTCGTATTGATGTCTGCACATTAGTTCGAAGCTGATGTCCTTCTATGGCGTCAATATAGTCTCACGAATCGCGCTCGCAGAATTTTGTTTTGAGCGCGCACACAGACAAGGTCGCGCGCGCAGAATCTTGAGTCGAGCGCGCACACGGACAAGTCGCGCGCACAGAATGTTCACTTGAACACGCAATAAGTTGTTCCGAGCGCGCGGACGTCGCATGCTGAGTGTGCATAAATCAGTCTAGCACGCTTTGTGAGTTGAGAGGTTAAGGCAAAACCATGGGCACAATGATTGGTCACAAGAACTGAAATAAAGCCGCACACACAACTGCTCAGATCTAAACCTCTGCTCTCTCGAAATGAATTTGCGCTTGCTCGACATGGAAGCACATGAA
>JAODTR010003552.1:0-12701 GCA_025399935.1 Amblyopsis rosae
TGCTCGGGAAAGGGAAGTTTGGGGTCCCTTGCTGAAGCTGCTGCCCCCGCGACCCGACTCCGGATAAGCGGGAGAAGTTGGATGGATGGATGGATATAAAATATAAAGCAATTTTCAACAACCCTATCAAATACAAATTACAAAACAGTATTTTTTATTTCAAACACGTATTTAAAATACATGTATCATGCTGCCCATCACTTCAAGTAGTCTATTAAGAAGCACAGGGGTTATGTTGCTCAAGGATGTTTACAGGTACAGTATAGGCTAGGCTGGGCTTGCTCTGGATCAAACCCCATCCTATCAGGTGGAAGACAACCACTCTAACTGGATTATCCTGAGCTCTCACATGTTGTGCAAGTGCTATTCTGTAGCGGTGGACACGACCTGTGACATCACATTGTCACATGTGATGGGAGAAGATGAATGGCATGAACATGAGCCATAGGATTTACAGTACATCTGCGTAGGCATATTCAGATTCCAATTGATAAAATGCATTTTAAAGCATGACACAGTTTAAATACTATTTTGTAGCCTTTGATCTGTCATTATTTATATGACTGGCTTCACAGACATGTATTAAGCCTAATCTTAGGCTACGAGTGTCACAGGCAACTCTCTTCTTCGTGTCCATGCCCCGTAGTGTATTTCCTGGTCCAAACATTCCTCCATCACCCCCTATGGGAGTGTCGCACTAGTAGTTTCTCCCAGCGGTAAAGATGGGAGACCGCCCGCTACGAGTCCAATAAACATCAACGGCAGCGGCCTAAACAGGTCACGAAACAGGGAGGAGCTCGGCTCTCCATATATGCTGAGGGTTGAACAATGTTCACATGGCCAACCACAAAGCCATCATTTGTGTTGCACTACTCCCGATTGCTGTGTTTCAGCAGCACAAATGCACAAGATGATGACAGAACCAGCGCGGCTCTAGAACCATTGCTGTTGGTGCACAGCGCATGGTTCAGTGTTCATTGGCTGTGCCAATATATTCGATCAGAATTATTGCTTTTCATATCAGAAACAGATGACATACATTTAAGATGTAATAACTATATTTGATAACGATACTACATTGTGATTAGGAATTATTCACTAATACCATAAATACCATAAATACCATAAAAAATTCACTAAAAATGTCATATAATTTATAATGTCACACATGGCCTCACCTGATGTGTGTGCCTCCTCTCCACTTTCTCCTTATCTACCTCCTCTGATTTAACATTGAAGGACTGAGGTCCTCTAGCACATGGGTGTCTGACAGACTCACCCTACCAATTCTCCCCCTCCGTAGACTACGATTTTTCAATGGAGATCTTCATTTCATTTTTCTATTAGACTTGGGCTAGGCTCCATGTCTGTGAAACTGGCCCATAGCAATAATGTTTTACTCTTGTCAACAATTTGGCCCAAATCTTAGGAATATGTTATCAAATTGTCATTGCATGGCCAGGTTTTCACTCCCTGCCATAACTAGTGCCGGGAAGTCTTCTATTTAGTTACTTAGATGTAGTTGATCTTTTCAAGTTTTTCAGGTTTATGTCTTTCATGCTGACTGAACTTTAGAGGCATCCAATAAATGGAAGTGTATTGGTTAGGCCTACTACAGCCTAGACTAGGCTAATTAAAACCATTCGATATGTGGAATTTTAGGGAACTACGGAAAATACAGTTTGATCTCATTATGATTGACGTGTAATGTTTGATGCAACTCATTATATTGTGAACATGGTGGGGAGGTAATATTTCAGAATAGAAATTATAAATTCAGTTTTAATAGTGAAATTAGTTTCATAACCGTCACGTTCCACCGCTTGACCACATTGCATTGACGTCTTCGCTCCGGGAACAAGTCACTGTTGGTGAATAGATTTTAATGTTTCTCTAAGTCAGTGCCCTGGGCCCAGCCTAATAATGTGGCCTAAATAGTTTAGGTAATCACAATTCAGGGCGGATAAGTCGTCAAGCACACAGTTGGAGAATTGACCAATCAAAATCCCCAACCTGCCAACTTCATTTGCATGCAGTCCACTAGTGCCACTAGTGGAATTAGTGGTTAACAAACTTATGTCATGAAGCTTCAACTAGTTTGGCTAGTGAAGTACAATGCTCACTAGTCACACTAGCCTTATGACCTTACTAGTTCAACTAGTGAGGCTTGTCATAATGCCACAATAAACTAAATGATATAGCAACATGATTTACAATGTTTTTTCTTTTTTTTTCTTTTCATCTTTCAAACTGTGCCGTCCCTCCAAGAGGGCACCTCTTATTTTCACCCTGCAGTTGACTTGCAGCGGCTGTATTTTGTGTTTTTCTGTCATTGTCATTTCACCCTCTCATTTATATTCTTCACACAGGCTACAGTGAAACCTATGATTCTGGAGAGATACCTTCAAGTCACTATATTGCACTTGTCATTTGTTATATGTTGAGTCAAGGGAAAATTAATCACTTTCTCTAAAGAGGGAATTTTTCTAGACAGGTTAGACCTGTTTACTTCTCTAAATGGACACAGTAATAGTTTTCACCAGCCCATTGTTCACCAGGCCAACAGTCTTGTCATATGTCTTTTTAAATGTATTTGTTGTAATTTTATTTCAGGCAAGTCAAGGCATTTTTATTTATATAGCACATTTTGTACACAGCGGCAATTCAATGTGCTTTACAAAGTGCATAAAAGACAATGGACAACATACATACATTTACATGCATAGCATACATATACACAAATATAGGCATACTATACATATTTCAAATATGCATACACACACATAAATGAAAAATACAGTACATAATCAAATTTTAAGAATATGTTAAAACAGTAAAATGTAGGCCTATATATAAGATTACGTAAAAGTAAGCTTTGTGAATTTAAATGGTTTTGAGCTTTGACTTAAAAGTGGACAACTTCTGGATCTGTTTTGTATCAATGTAACGGGTGGCGCGGGCACAGCAGGAACCAGGCGCAGGTTTTCAGGTAAGGACGTTTATTATGAACGAAAACAAAACAACGACACGTACCACAACACCGACAGGAAACAATAACCGACAAAGGAACAAACAGACACCCCATCCTAAATACCAAAGCAAAACCCCCAGGTGTCAACGATACACAATCAGTGCAAACACCCGTGAGACAAGGAGCGCTGGGGAAGTGCACGTCTGGAAACTGAGGGCGGGTGCACGCATGCCCCGATAACGGTGGGAGGGGGTGAGCCGCCACAGTCGGCGCGGCCCAGACTGTTACAATAAACTAGGAGTTTATTTCAAGTACCATATTTAGTTTTTATTCTTGGGACCACTAATCAATTATCCCCAGATGTTCAAAGGGCTCTACAATGTTCATATAGCACGAGCATATCAGATACATATGCAGGTCCATAACCATAAAGTGATTTGTGGCATCAGTATTTTTAAATTAATTCTCTGAGTAACAGGTAGCCAGTTTAAGGATTTTAGAAATGGTGTAATGTGATCATATTTCCTTGTTTTTGTGAGGACTCTAGCAGCTGCATTCTGAAAACGTTGGAGTTGTTGAATAGCTTTTTTAAAAATCCCTATAAAAATACCATTACAGTAATCCAATCTACTAGAAATAAAAGTATGGAAGTATTTCTAGGTCTTGCCTGGACAGTAGTCCTCTGATTTTAGCAATGTTTTTAGGTGATACTAAGCTGATTTCGTAACTGGTTTGATGTGGTTATTAAAGTTTATGTCAGAATCTAAAATAACAACAAGGTTTCTAGCTTGGCTCTTAGTATAGAGACAGAGCAGTAAAGTGTGAATTAATATTATATCTTTCTTTCCGTGCCCTAAAGACAATAGTCTTTGTCTTGTCACTATTAAGTTTAAGAAAATGTTGCTTCATCCAATCATTAATCTGTTCTATGCAGTTAGATAGTGATCCAATAGGTCCATAGTCTCCCAGGGTAACTGATATGTATGTGATATATGTGTATATGATATGTGCATATGGTATGATGCTGTATTTTGTTGTATAATTTGGCCTAACTGAAGCATATAAAGATTGAATAATAGAGGTCCCAGAATAGACCCCTGTGGAACCCCACAGGTCAAGGCCATCTGATCAGACATACATCTTTCAATAGAGACAAAATACTTTCTATCATTAGGATATGATTTTAACCTCTCAAGGACAGTTTCAGATAGACCTACCATGTGTTCTAATCTATGTAATAAAATTGCGTGGTCAACAGTTTCTAAGGCGGCACTGAGATCTAACAGTATTAAAACAGAGACTCGACCTGAATCGTTGCTCATTCTAATGTCATTGAAAACGTCTATAAGTGCAGTCTCGGTGATATGATGAGGCCGAAATCCCGATTGAAAAATATCGAAGTAATTATTCAACATGAAAAAATTACTTAGTTGTAGTCAGAAATGTTTTAAGGAAGGTAGTGGGTAAAACATCAAGGCAGCAAGTAGATTAACTAAAATTTAGGATAATTTCTTCAAGTATATTTAAGTTCATATTAATAAATTGTGACATTTTTACCATGCTACTTCTGGAGGACTGCATTATAGCTTTGCTGTTTGACATTGTGGAGCTAATTGTATATCTGATGTTTTGAATCTTATTATTGAAGAAAGTTGCAAAATCATTGAATTTTCTGATAGAGACCATTTCCGTTGAAATTGGGACCTGAGGATTAGTTAACCTGTCCATCTTCATCCGCTTATCCAGAGTCGGGTCGCGGGGGCAACAGCTCCAGCTGACCCCAAACCTCCCTTTCCCAAGCCACATTGGTGGTACAGGCATCTGGTAAGGATGCGCCCTGGACACCTCCCTAGAAAGGTGTTCCAGGCACATCCAGCTGGTCGGAGACCTCGGGGAAGGCCCAGGACTAGGTGGAGAGATTACAACAATCCCCATGCAGCCAACACTCATGTGAGCAGCACAAAACAGGCCTATCTGTGTTTATACATTCTTAATTTACATTGCATGAAATCAGCTGCACCAACTTCACTGGCATTGTTTATATAACACTTAACAATGGATGTTGCATAAACATTGATTTACCAAAGACATGATGAGTAATGATAATTCCACTGAATGACCGATGTCAGTTTAAAGTGTAGGTAGGCTAATGTAAATAGTAACAAAAACAAAGTGCACTACACTCTGCTTTACAATGCATTTTGATGTGTGAGCCAAAGCTGCGGAGTGATACTTTTTTGATTTGAGCTTGAAGTTACAGTAGCAAGAATGACTGACCCTGCCTTTAATGGAAATTCAACAAATTTATGTAATGTTATTTTGTGATTTGTTTTTCATGCTTAACTTTAAAGCCATTAAGTGTGTTAATAGCTGGTATACAGTGCATTATATGTGAAGAATACACATTGAAGAGCCAAAGGAAGGCAATAAGTACTTCTTAGGAAGGCCTATATATTTTGGGTGTAAAGTTAGAGATCAGGGTAAAAGCTGGATAGGCCTACCACACATTTGTTGCAGTTCCTGTGCTGCTAATCTCAGAACGGTTGAATGGATCAGGTCCATGGATGCCATTGCTATTCCAATCATTTGGCATGAGCAGAAAGATCATGACTGCTATTTTTGTTTGACAAGTGTCTGGGTACCCTAACTTGCCATCAGCGATGCGACTAGTGCTCCTTGACCACCGGATGTGTGGATGATGACTAAGATGATACACCTGGCTAATCAGGGCATTACATGGATGTTGAATGGGACATTGACAATGATCCAGACTTTCTTCCAGTTGTAGATAGTCAGCCTTATTTGATAACCCAGACATAATTTAATGATAGTGCAGGATTAAACATATCCAAAAGTCAATACTAGGTTTCTGGCTTCAATAATGGATTCTTGATCAGACTACTGTTGGAAATTGATTAGGGATGCCATGGACACTGACTACAAGCAGAAATAGCTGACAACATGTTTTTAGATTTACTGGTTACAGATTACTGTATCCTGCTGACTTAATTAGTCTATGTAATGCTGTTGTTTCACAAAAACCTTACCAAATGTTTTTTGAATAATTTAATTAACAACCTTTCCACCCAACGTGGAAAAACACACTACCCATGGCTGCAAGGCAGGGGCTTCGAGTTTGTTATTAAGGAAAAGACAACAGCAGTGTTAAGAGAATCCAACTAGGCTGTTATGCAATGGTGGATGTTTTGTTTGACATTCATATTCCATGGTGAAACAAACTACAATGTTCAACTTCTTAAATTAAACTACTAAATTAGAATTTGAGCCTACTTTGCCCCGTGAGCTCAGACTACTATGTTTGCAGGATATAATTTAGAAATAAAAGCCACCAAACTCTCCAAGTCCAAATAAACTGCATGCAGTAAGTGAAACCTTTATTTTGACAATTTGCTGATATGCTAGATAAAAGTAAAATGTTTATTCTTGTGGTGGAGTCTAAAATAATTGCACAAAATGTGATGGGAGCTGTAACGTTTAGCAACGACGACAAAATGTGTTGTAAACGAAACAGTGGTTTAATCAAACAAGGATCAACACAAACAATAACCCACAAGAAAGGAAACACCAAACAAACACTAAATACTCGTGGGTAAGTAGATAACTCAAAACAGGTGTAGAAACAGGGAGGGCAAGGGCTGCCACGACGCTTTGGGCGGTGGTTAGCGAACCGACGAAATTTAATGAAGGTTAAAGCGGATTCAAAGAGTTTAAATACATGAAATTACAATTTGTTCATTCTAGATTATTATGTGATGAAAACTTGTAAAAGAACAGAACTTGTATTAAATCGATAAAATAGTAGAATAATACAATAGATAATGTGAACGTTTTAGAGTGGGACATTCTAGAGAATACATATAATATCTAGAATATTAAGAAGAGAAAACAAATATGAATATTATATTATAAATTACACATCATATTCATGGTTCTAAAAGGATTGAGCAATACTATTGATTATTTATATTATTTATTTATAAAAGGTTTGCACTATACTATAGTGTATACTTTATAATACAATATAGATAAAGGCAATATGTAATTTTCCTCACATCTTGCAGTTTGATGCTTTCCCCACCCTTTGTTTGAATTAACACCAATGAAATCATTCAAAATGTTATCATGTGGTTTCACAGCTAGGGATCATTGAAGCATTTAACCCATCAGGCAAGAAAATACAAACTGAACTGTTTGTCCCACTTCACCTACACAGTATGTGACAGTCACCCTACGTACATGGCCCCAGATTATCATAAAAAAAAAAATCAATATGATCAAATAATGTAAAAGATGAATTACCTCAAACAGAAAATATAATAAATTGCCATTGAGGGCATGTGGATATTATTATACAACATATAAAATAAAACACCAATAACTCACATTTTGGCTTTCAGGCATACAAATGGATGGCTTATCGTTTCATCTTATGTTGATCATGCCATGGTGTCCTATAACATCCCGATTCCAACTAGCAGCGCCACCAAAAAGCAGATGTTTCCAATCAGGAACAGTCCAAGTAGCAGCAAATCCAAGCTTACCTACAAAAGAAAATATTTCTTAGTTCCATGAATGGTATAGCTGTCTGAGAATGTTACTAAATGTACTACATTTTTAACTTACTTTTTCAGATTCAGTATCATCTGCTGCTGCAAAAAGAAAATGAAAAAAGAATCAATGGATTTACCTCTTTTGGACATTATTGTGTTTTCTCATTTTCACCATTGTTTTCTCTGGTAAAACAAACATACAGACCTGCTGAAAATAAAGTGTTTCCCAGATAATGTGCCCCATAATAGTCTTGCAGAGCCAGCCTTTGCTTGTGTAAAGTCATGGCTAACTTTGTTAAGACCCACCTACTTGACATCAGAGGTATTTTGATTGACATGCACGACGAACAAATATGTAGCTCAATGACCAATATGAATGTTAATCTTATACTGAGCATTTTTTTGTCTAGCTTTATGCAGGTCTTGTAAGTCTATTAAATAAGTAGGCTAAGGTTGTCACTCAACATTTGAAATTAGTAAATGAAACACTTCACTAGCGTTGCACCAGAACTACAGATACAGACTTGTAAGTGACAAAGCTAATAGCCAATGTAAAACGACAGTACCACTTCTTGAGAGTGCACCTGAGTTTACATCAGACGTTCAGAGTTGCTTATGTAGAGTCGAGTTGATCTGATACTATGCAATGGAAAAGCTCCCTAAAGTGAGTAGAGTTGAGCTGGTACCAGCAGTGGAAAAGTGCATATAACAGTAGCCATACAGAGAGTGAAAAGGAACCTTAAAGGAGTGCATTTGAAATGCCAGACTTGCTGCCTTTTGGGAACATTTTCAGATGCCTTTAGTTATTTGCTTTTTTTTTTGTCATCTTTTGTGTTTATAAACCTACTCCATTGCTTCGTTTACATCTTTTTTTGAGCATCAAATCGCTCAATAAGCCTTACTAAAATGTGATTTACAACAATAACGTGACATAAACTGTAAATTAAATTGCTTTATAGACTATATTGTGAACAAAATAATATGGCACCTTCCTAGAAAATCCCTGCACATTTAGCACAATATATTGACTGGGTTGTTATATGTGATTTGGAAACTGGTAGACAGATAAAGGTTTGATTTTGTGTGTGAAAATTATCAAGTCAATGTGTAGATAGGCACCCTACCTAAATAGCCTACCTGGCGCATATTGGCGCTCAGGCTGCGTAGCATACACAGGATCAACGCCATATTATGGCAGAGCACATTAAAATACCCGGCAAAGATTCAGTCCGAACCAATAGACTACACAGACTACCGAAATATTCCCCTTAGTGTAAAATTACAAATTACTTTGATAAAAATAGTTTTTCATAAAATCCCATATAAAAAAAATTGTTTTTGTTTTTATTTTTTTAGGGGTGCTGAAAATAATTGTTGGGTGCTTTAGGGGAGCACCCATACAAAGGGTCTAAAAACGCCCATGCCATTTCCCATAACCTGCAAAACTAGTAGATCTAAATGAGAGTTTATACTGGATCACTGAAGCTCATAATTTTAACACAACCAGTGCCAGAATGTTTACATTGTAGACAAATGTACATACAGCAATGTTGGAAATAAAGGGATAAAACAATCACCTTTTTTTCCACGCCTTTTCTGAAGGTCCAAAAGGATGTAGAATATAAATTCCCAAGTGACAAATCCACCCATCACCTTCATCATCCAACTGTTTGGATTGCTGGTAATGAAACTTATTCCTGTGAATATCGCAGCCACTGTGCAATAAAGCAAATCCACAAATTACATACTCTAATAGCTATGTTGTTTTATACATTATAATATTATTGCATTTAATGACTGTTATGAGATACAATCATTTTGTCAGTGTGTCATACTGCACAGAAACAGGGAATTTTAACATTTCTTACCTGCTAGACCTTTTATTGCAATAGCATTTAATGCATGTGCCCAATTGAACAGAAAGCGCCTGTAAAAGAAAGCAAAGCCAAACATGCCATTACCATGACACATTATTCATGGCGCATACAATAACACACAAAGGCCTTGGCATACTTTCCGCATCCACGGACTGTACACGTGACGGTATTTGCGTCACACATATAGTTTGATGGTCGCGCACCTCCAAACATTTCTGTCTGCGCGGACGTGTGCTTGTTGACTGCACATGTGCCACAGCCTGAAGCCCACTACAGACGGCAATGGATGCCCTACTAAGCTCACAAGTGAGTGTTCTAGGCGTGTAAAAAATACAGGATTTCTTTCCAGCTGTAACGGTCTGGGCCGCGCCGCCGATGGGCGGCTAACCCCCACCGTTACCGGGGCATGCGTGCTCCCGCCCTCGGTTTCCAGAACTGCACTTCTCCAGCGCTCCTTGTCTCACGGGTGATTGCACTGATTGTGTATTGTTTGCACCTGGGGGTTTGCTTTAGTATTTAGGATGGGATTTCTGTTTGTCTCATTGTCGGTTATTGTTTCATGTATGGTGTGTGTTTGCAAGCTGTCTTTATTAAATACTTATTATTTACGCCAAACCCTGCGCCTGGTTCCTGCCTTGCCCGCTCCCCTGTTACACCAGCAAATATCTTAGTTACCTATTATTCACGGGAAACTATGTGTGCCCATAAAAATCATAGTTATAAATATGGATTATTTCAGCACTTTGTTTACAGAAATAGCCGACGCATCATCGTGAAGTAGAAAAGCCGAGAAGAAACAGCCCGAGCGCTCGCATTTGGTAGTATGCCAAGGTATGTGAGCCATAAACTCACATGGGATGCTGCGGTGCACAGCGGAATAAAGCCACTATGGGCTGACAGAATGACAATATCATTACTAGAACGCCCAAGACAGGATGCACTCCCTGCAAACAAACACATATTAACACCAACACCACATCATTAACATCCATGTACTCCATCTACACAGTTCACACAGGGAGGAGCAGGTTAAGGGGGTGTTGTTTGTTTCCATGTGAAATGTAGGTTGTAAAGCCCTTTGAGACTGCAATGTGATTAAGGGCTATATAAATAAAATTGACTTGACTTGACTTGACACAATACCTACCCCATCCCACTCTTTGTTATTAGAGAAAATCAGCATGAAGGCAATGATTGTGGCTGCCACAGAAAGGCCCATCAGAGCAACATGTGCCTGGGGACAACACAAACACAGACATTATTTAATCATCAATGTCTGAATACGAACATGCTCATCGTTACTTACACTGATATTCTGTGATTTGATTAATTCAGATTGACATTCAAATCAAGCACTGAAACTAAATGGCCTTAAAACGAGCTAACCATCATGACAGTATAGGTATAGGTGTTCTCCTGCTGAATATATTTTCAGTCCAGTTCATAGGTGATTTTACATTGCTCTCACATTTATTTACATAACGCATTAACAAATTATCATAAAAATGGACAGCCAATTAACTTATTAAGTATTGCATGTGTGAGTGCTCACCAGAAACCAGATGTCTTTACCAAAATATGTGTGTCCCTTAAACGCCCCTTTCAGATACCTGGCAAAGAACATGCCCAGTGAACCTGTGGTCATCCATGCAATCAACATCAGTGAACCTGAAACACACCAAATGTGTATGACTTCATATCTGAAAGACGCCGTTGTCTTGAGACTGGCAGTACCAGTTATGTGCACAGACCTCTGGAGGGGTATGGGCGAATCCCCCAGAAAGGGCACTTCCTCCAAAAATCCTTTAAAAAATAATATAAATTATATACCTTCCTTTCTTATGTACCACATTATTATATATTGCAGTGAGAAATAGTACACAATGCCAAATCAATTTAGATATCTGTGTTTCATCTTGATCCTGTGTTGGTTGTCTGACTCTATTGTTTTAACCTGCCCCTTGGCCCTCCCAATGGCCGTCCTGTGTTGATCTATTTAAGTTCTTGTGTGTTAACTGTCAGTGGAGTGTGTACAGTATCTGTCTGTTTTTTGGTTCAAATAAACCAGTGCCTGCCCTGTTGTCGTGCATTTGAGTCTTAACTACCTGCAAACGTGACAGAGTTAAGTCAGCAGCAACGGCAGGGGTGGACAAGCATTGATGTGTTTGTCACAATCTATTTTCTGGCCAGAAATGCACAGATAATGAAACAGTTAAGTCTATAATAATAATGTACTCAATTTGAGATGTTGTTGGAATACTTTTAATAACCACAAAATAGGATACAGTGTGTTCATGCAATGCTTTAGTTTAGGATTTAGTTTGTCTAACCTTGGCCTAAAGAAATTCCATAGCACCTTAACCTTGGTCAAACAAACCTTTTATCCTGATTTAATGTTTTTTAAATTTATGATTACTTTTTCAAATGCCATAATATAAACAAGCCAGAAATAGTATATATTCTGTCTAATAATGTGTCTGTAGCAAATATGAACAGACATCCTGGGATAAAATTAACACATTGAATACAAATGTGTGTGCCTATTTTTTTTTTACATTTATTTTAGTGGGATGAACTTAACCAAAAAAAAACTACGTAAAAATTTGGTTGTGTTATATATGTACTAAAATGCAGCCAGACAGTAGGGCACTTTGTCAGTGACAGGGCAGAGGGGAAGGGGCCGTCTGTCCTTTTGCCTCTGACTGCATGTCCATGGTCCGTATACATATGATATGACATGTTACACTGATCCACAGGAATTGCTTGGAAGCAATTACTAATAGCGATAAAAAGTTAATGTGCAATAAAAATATATTTGCACCTTTTAATATTAAATAAAAAATCATAACATGTATGTAAACAAGCATAAGGACACCACTGTACTCTGCTGCCAATCTCACCATGAGTTTTGATCATATCTGGAATTAAGCCTTGAGTAACAGCACCCTGAGAGGTTGATATGTCCACTTTGGTAGAACTGATGAAGGTCCCAGTGTGGATGAGGATTTTACCTAAACAAAACAATGCAAATGTTACTTTACATTTAGGTACACTGTCTAATAACATAACCTATAACACATATACCTACATTATAAGGGTATATTATGTGATATATTTAATATTTTATGTAATGTAATTTAATATCAAATTATTTATTTATATAATGTTTATGTACAGTATATTTATATACCGCTGACATTTTGAGGAGCAAACAATTGTGATTTATGTGTAAATGCATTTATTTGTGTGTGTATATATATGTGTATATTTACAGGTGTGTGT
>JAODTR010003553.1:0-12698 GCA_025399935.1 Amblyopsis rosae
CCCAACTTCACAGTTACAGTTTTCTATTCAACCTCTCTCTCTCTCTCTCTCTCTCTCTCTCTCTCTCTCTCTCTCTCTCTCTCTCTCTCTCTCTCTGTCTGGCTGTCTGTCTGTCTGTCTGTCTGTCTGTATCTCTCTACCTCTGAAATAGGGAGTTGTTTAGCATGAACAGATTAAAACAGTGTGTAAATAATGTTCCCAAGTTCTCTAGCACTCTACTGAATAATATTCTGTGTTGCCTCTGTGGTCTCCTTTGTGAGGAGCAGTGCCCATCTTAGCTTTCATTCATGATCGCCAGTGTGACCTCAGAGGTCAATATGCTGGCTATAGCATTACCCAGGGGAGTTGGATGTCCTGCTGCGCCTAAGGAGGTCAAAATCTCTCAAATTACCACCTGTTGGCTTGGAAATACCAGATTTTCCATTATTTTCATCATTATCATCATCATCTAGTGCAATATAAGCCTACAGACCTTATGAGGCTTAGAAGGGGTGAGATATATTAAGTTATGGGGATGTACAATATTTGTTTCCATATTTGCTTGTTATTTCTCTGAACTGGTTAGACTGGTTATTCTCTACATAATTACAGGCGTGTATGTGTTTGTTTAAGATTCACACATTGTACCAGCTATCATTAGATTACTCTAAGAGAGGCTCTAGAGCGACTTTAAGACTAGACAAACAAATTGGCCGTTGAAGGGCGTTAGACTCCAGGTTTAAATTCTCAGTACTGATTGCAGTACTAGGAATCAAACACACCTTGTTGGTTTATGTTGAAATGGGTTAGGGACATCTTCCCTGGTATGCTGCCCTTGATGCCACAAGCATGTACACACCTTGTAGACAGGTGTATGACTGTGAACACACATTAATTCACATACAAACAACATAGTGGATAGCAAACATTTCAACAGCAATGTTAGATTTATTCCCAGGTATTTGACAACAACAGTATAACGTAGCACAGCTTAGTTTGACAATTTGACAATATTGTTTCACTATTCAAAAGATATTTCATATGGTCTCTGTTTCTGGTGCCAAATGTATAAGGAAGGAAATTCCCTGAAAGTAAAGAGTTGTGTACAGAATGATCACCCTTTGATGGCAAATACATAATGGTGTGTAATAATGGCCCTGTAACAGATACTGTACATGTCATCATGATACACTATGTAGAAGTCACTTATCTAACCAAAGCCACAACTGAGGGGATTGCAAGAATTTGAGTGCTTTAGGAAAATTAAGATGGACTGACCTGCAAACAGATTTGCAATTTAAAAAGAAATTCTGCAATAGTGTATTCAAAAATAAACAATTTATGAAAATACATTGATGTTGCCTCCTGCAATATTTAAACTACTTTTATTCAAACATATTGCCTCCTATATCAATGTCTCACCAATGCTCCAGTTTTGGGGAAGCTTTTTTTTCTCACCTGTATAGTGGGTTTGATCATGTGATATAAGTCAGTGATAACTTCCTTATGATATTTGCTGAGAGCGTGGGAAACTATTTTGTAGTTACAGTAATTATAGAAGCCTTGATTTGGTTTGCAATCCTTCCCTGGAACACCTACAATATAAATTACAACATAAGCAATATAGCATATAGCAATAAATACATTTTATCTTGAATGTCAGTATGATTTTGAAATATGAATCAGGTCTAAAGCTTTAATAAATAAAGAGAATGAGGAAGTTTTCAGTCAATTTGACATCTTATCCATAAAATTACTTAATATCACGCATAAAATACTATATGCCTCTACATTGATGATTACTACTGTTGATAAAAATCAATGGTAATACTTATATACCTATACCTATATCAATTAGCGCTACAGTTTTCAAACATATTATTTTAAATACCTTTTTTCATTTGATTGCTCTGATTGTTAGATTAGCTCCCTTTTAATGAAAATGAGTGTCTCATGGGTTACAAGGCTCCTTTAATATATAATTTAATATGTGTCTGCCTGCTGGTCTAGATCTAGATGTTTAGTAATTATAAAACATATTTCAGGTATTCAATTTTGAGGTAATGATGGTATTATGAGGGCATTTAAATATTCTTATCTAAATATAGATATTAAATACGATATCACTATTACCAGGAGTTTTACATTTACATCTCTGCGTTTAGTGCGATGTCCAAAAGCCATTGTACCAGGTATCTGGAGAAGGCATACGCTATGAGAGACAGACTGTCTGTGCAGTGTAGCAGAAAGCCAAACGCTTGAATGTGTTATAGCAGCCTGTAGACCCAGTGGCTGTGCAATGGAATAGTACATGACAGCTTCACAGTAAAGCTGACAAATGAGGAATACCACAGGGACCAGGGCTGTGTGTGTCTGTGTGTGTGAGGGTGTGTGTTTGTGTGTGTGTGCGTGCCTGTGTGTGTATGTGTGTGTGTCTGTGTATGAGAGTTCACAAACACAGAGATACCCAAGAAAAGGTTCTTCTGCACATGATTTGCAGGTGTTCAACAACAGAAACATACGAAACAATTATAAATAGTGTTGTCAAGAGACTTCTACAGTACTATCAGACCATATGGACATCATGTATAATAGATTTGTCCACAAATGTAGCAACATCTAAGAACAATCCAGTCAGTTGACATGGTGCTAAAGAATACCCCTCTGCAATACATGTACGTACTGTATATAGTATATGCATTTATATTTACAAAATGAACAGATGTCTTCCCTGTTTAGAGAAATGAAATGGCATTTGTGTGCAGAACATTATGTAACAGCTCAACTGGGCTAATTTCCATCTCTTTGATGAGCTCTTTATTCATGAATGAATGAATTTCTGAGTCGTCACAGAGCTTGTTTGGTTGTTATTATCTAGTGTTGTGTTTCATCTGCAAGGGCAGTTTTACTTCTAAATCTGCAAACTCCTTTCTTATCTTTTGGAGTGCTGGTAACATGTAATAATTAAATTATGGACAATATATTTTATGATCAAATTGGATATCAAGCCAAGACAATTATTTTACATATAATTTCTTCACAAAGACCTGTGGTTGTCCTTTGTACTGCTGTGTTTACAACCTTTCCTCGCCTCTTCGCCTCCTCGCCTCCTCGCCTCCTCCCCTCCTCCCCTCCTCCCCTCCTCCCCTCCTTGCTTCCTCATCTCCTTGCCTCTGCAGTTTAGAAAACAGAAACCCTATCTGGGAGTGTATCTCAGTGTTGGCAAAGCAAAGTCCCTCCAGCATCTGAAATAGTAAACACACAAATGAATAGGCCCTCTGATTGGCAGCACGCTTCCTCCTTGTGTTGGGTTATTCTGTCCTTAGTGGACATCGTGAGGTCTCGTTGTGCAGGCAGTCGTGAAATCTGTCACAACTTTAGACGTATGTCAAAGTTATTTGACAACTTAAATATTAATGTCACTGAAGAGTTGTTTCAAGCATGATACAATAGAGTCAGCATCATTTTAGGATGGTCTTTTATTATTTTATTTATTAGAAAGGTCTAATGTTCTGTAGTTATTGTTCATAGAAAAAATGTCATTGAAAAAATTGATAAATGCCACTGAAAGATCTCTCTGGCACAATGCTGTTTGTTGTTAGGTTATACGTATCGTATAACCTAACAACAAACAACAAACAGCAGAAGGCCAAAGGAATTGTGGGTTTGACACAGTCTGTAAGCCTGTACAAACTCTTTAAGATCTTTACATTTAGGTCAGTTAGCTGATGTTTTCATCCAAAGTGACCCACAATGATGACACACAAAGGTAGGTCAGCCATGGGGCTTGAACCCACAACCTTTCAGCAGGGAATCCAACATTTAGATCACTGGCCTTATTCAACAACTTTTACAAAATATCCATGAATTTATAGCACAACATGTACCACCAGCGTTCCCTTGATCTTGACTTGATCAATCTCCCTTGACTATGTGGCTAAATATAACTCAAGTGATTTTATGATGAAACATGTCAGATTTCAGTTATGTACAGTACTTCAATTCTTCTCTGAGAATTTAGAGATTTTCAGTGAATAAATTAAACTAACCTGAACAGCAATGCAAGGGTCATCCAACGCAAACTTCTGTTTTCATGCTGTATACTTGAAAAAAATAACAGTATTATAAATGTGGAGCCATGTAATGTTTCCAAAGGTCAAAGACGGAACATAACAGTAAATAAGGGTCATTTTTCATTGTTTCAGTAGCAAATATTGCTAAATACTGCTTAAAGGAAAACAAGATGGATATTTATTATGGTTTAAGAGTGGGAATATTATTTGCACATGAGGCTTAAATTTTGTTTCTGACAAAATTATATATTCACATCCTAGAAAGCGTGACAACACAGCAAATTGGTCATACAGTATATAGTAGTAATCTATGGCTGAAATCTGTTAAAATCTTTGAAAATTAAGCATAAAAAAATGTTTTGATGTGATCATCATTCTTACCAATGTTTTTATTGACAACTAGTTTCACAAAGTTGCGAGTGCTGCAACTGTTGTGGCTGATTTTCAGACAAGATTCAAGTGCGTTGCAAGGAGCTTTACACCATGCAACTCGCAACTTAGTTTCACCTAAGTGTCAAGCAAGGAAAGTGGTGTGTAAGTTCCAACACAACCAAGTTCACATAGTTCGCCATATAAAGCCAGCCAACAGTTTAAATATCATATATTTATTGTGGCTTATATGGTTAGTGGGATTTGGCCACAAAACTATTTTACAGGTCAAAAGATCCTAAATGGATATTGGATCACTTTTCACAGAAAAGTTGAATTCCTATTGAATTTCTACAAATTTTTGCATAACCTACTAGAGAAGGATTCAGAAATTCCAAAAGTTACAAAAATGATCATGTATTTGTTTTACCCAAAGAGGTAAATTACAGTATCTTAAATAATTAGTCTTCCATAATGTGCTGTTAGCCTAAACACAGTCAGATACTTCCTGGAGCTGTTGTTTCTATTTGTATACTGAACATTGCCTTTTTCATCCTGTGGGACTTTCCTCTTAGGGAACACTACAAACCACAAAATTACCACAGTCATTAAGTGGGACCAAAGTTTAGTGATTGCTGTGATTAGCAATTATTAAACGACCAGGAACACAATATCATTATAATCACTAACCAGGACATACAGCCATGTTACAATTTATAGACCAAAATGATATTATTGGAACTGGGTCAATGTCTTTGTAGAGGTGACAGTGGAACTGCACATTCCTGCACTTGCATTATACTGCCATTATAACCAAAAATGTCCTCGCCAGGTATGCGGTCTATTTTATAACAGGATTGCCATGTATGAGCTGTCCTTTAAAATGTGTGCATTGGCTTCTATAATTATGTTACTCATGTTTTTCATCAGCAACCATTCAACTGAAATGCATTCGCACTGGCTGCTAAAATGTTGACTCTTATCTTGCCTATAATTTATGGTGGCAAGTAAATGGTTAATGAGTGCAATGTAATACAGGTATAATTTGTGTACTTTACTCATTAAGATATAGTTCGGTGACTATGTTGGAATATTACATTTCATCGCTATTGAAATGAGTCTCTATGACTTTCTGTGCATATTGAATTAGATGCTTACTGACCTTATACTACGCAAATACTAGGTACTGTAAAATGAGTAGAATGCATGTCCAATGCAGGTTCTGTTACACAATTGGTTTAATTCACATTTGGTCTAGTTAACATTGCTCATATAATGTCATAATCTACTATTGGTTATCTATCTTCAAGTCACACAAATACAAATACACACTGGCGTGTGTGATCCGTTACTTGTCATATGCAGTATATGGATAATATTATAACCAACACACACACAGAATCCAGTCGGCTCTGGGCTTTCTTGCCCAGTATCCAGGAGGGAAGGCATAGATGCCAGGAATAATCAGTAGGGGGCTTTAGACCCTGTAGCGACACAAGACTGTGCTCGGTTTCTCCATCAAATAACTGATCTGTTGTGGACACTCAAATGCACTGAAACAATGCTGCCTTCTCACTGTGGCTGGATGAAAGCAAAGAGTGTGCCTGCAATTTCACACAGATGTCCTAACACATGCTAATGAGATACAAAGGCAGGCTGTAGTTGACCTCCAGAGACATATCTGTAGTGAGATACGTCTTCTCAGCAGCAAAGTAGGCCATCTTGTGTGGCAGAACGGCTGGAGCGACGCAGGCATTGTGCGTCGTGCCATCGCCACCAGCAGTTGGTTGCCAGCAGCGTAAACATTGAAACCACTAGCACAAAAGACACATTTTAACATTCGGTCCACACGTCTTCTACTGGGTCATTCTCTCAGTCTCTCAGTGATTCGACATAGCTTTTATACAGCTCTTGTGAAAAGAGCAAGAACTACCTACCTAGTCGTCATGGTAATGTGTGAGCAGTGGTTCTGAAAGTAGTGGTCAGGAACCCTCATGGAGCTGTGAGAGATGTTTGGGGGTTTGGGAAGTGTTTTGAAATAATCACTTCAATAATAAGCTTTTTTTGGTTTGTCTCTAGCTTTGTTTTTGAGCAAATGTGCATAAAAAAGTATTTTGTGTTTTCTGTGTGACCCCCACCCCCCCAATGCCCTCTGTTGTTTACAAGTCTGAATAATGGATTTTTTTTTTTGTCCAAGCAAGCAGAAAAGTGAATGTAATGCTAATAATGTGCATTTCCTTTGGCATGTGGTGGCACAGGGGCATTTTAGAGCACACCGACCCAGCAGGACCAACATATTGAGCTGCCTGGTGTTTGAATGGCAGCTATGATGGCCTTATTCCTAATTGGTGGAAAATGATAATAGTGCTATAATGTAAGCCAGTTGTTTTCAAAGGAAGGGATGAGACTGTACCTGCAGCAAAATGGTTACCAAGGGTCTCAAAATACTTTTGGAAGTTTTGGAAAAAAATTTGAAATGTAAGAAAGAAATAAACAAACATGATGATTTCTAAATCATCTTGCGACCCTTACAAAACCATCCCATAATTTTGCATATGTAGTTTGTGGTTCCAGCCCCACATTGAAAACTGCTGATCTAGTAAATGTCAAAGTAAACAAACATTATTCATGGTGCTGATCAGTCTGTGCTGAGCATCTTATGAAGGCTTAGAATGTGACCTGAGCTTTCCCCCGGGAAAGCACTGAAGGACACAAATGGAATATCAATTGGTCCTGGCAGGACAGGCCTCCACTGCCAATCAAAAGAAGTGCTCACCGCTAAACCAGTGTCATTCTCACACATACAGTATAAAGCCTGCACATAGTTCAGGTTTCCATGTATTGCTGTATATAGCCCTCTCCTCAACTATGCAACTCTTTGAGTGCAGATTGACTGTATATCTGTGTGTGTGCATGTGTGTGAGTTTATGTGTGTGTTTAACCTAACATATTCTACATCACACCAACAAGCCACCCATATTCCTTTATTCATCACCATAGCATCTGCAGAATACTAGTTTTCATGCTGTGCCGAGAATGGCAAGGTTCCCAGTTCAACGCCACATAAGAAGAGCAATGTAGCACTCACTTATAAGGTCTTTACACTGCAGGAATAAAATGTGCTAAATATAGGCAAATACTATGATTGCAGACTGCAATATGTCTATGGTTACTGACCTGCTGTGCACATTTAATTCCACATTTAGTTTAGCTTTCATTTTACATCAAGCATGGATTATATTTTACATTTGCAGCATTTACCTCAGCAGTTAGGTTAGTGGACGAGGTACCTATGTGGGTCTTAGAGTATGGAAGATACTATTTAGTGACTCTTATGCTCTTATGTCCTGACTGGTGCAGGAAGAGTATATTGCTAGCCTGGCCCCGCCCAACTATTGCTCTCAGATAAACATGTTCAGCTGAGATTACAGTCTGGAAACCCTGTTCGCAGTTTCACAGCCACCGTGCTGACGACCCAATCAGGGTGTGTTAGTGAGATGACGTTGACGTTAAGCGTGTTTCTAAATGGTGGTAGAGCTAGATGATGCGAACAAAACAGTTGTAGCAACGCAGACTGTTTAAAGAATGTCTAATAGCGTCCAAATTATCCAGAGGTCTATGCACAGTAGGCAACGACTGGGAACACTTCCAAATAGAGCGTGTCCAGACCCTATAGGGTCTGGTTACACCAGGCTAGCATATTAGACCATTGTGAACATAAAACAGTCAAGACAGTATATGAGTCAGTTAAGGGCCCTTATTGTAAACTTCACATTTTCCAGTTGTACAGTTTTGTTATTTGTCTTGTCTGAAAAGGCATAAAATGGACGTTGTCTCATTTTGAAATCGCCAATAAAAAAATAAAAAAATAAACTTTAAAACAAGCCAGTCTGAGTTTCCCTCGTGTGACAGATTTTATGAGTCGTAAATTGTAACGAATCGCACTCCAAGAAAGATGGCCAAAGTTAGGGCACGCTAATAAAGTGCAACACCAACTGAAAGAAAATGTTCAGCTCAATGATAGAACAGGTCTGTCCTAAATGGAAGTACTGGTATAGTTCCAATAAAGGCATTGTGTGTTCTTCATAATGTTTGCAAGCCTGCAGGGCAGGTTACTGTACTTATCTTACAAAACAATCTGCACACACTGAACAAATGAAAGGCATACTGAATGATAACACAGATACAACAACTGTATAGGTACAGTACATTGTAAGGTGAATGATAAAATCAGAGAAAACATGCAGCCACAGTCCAGTTCATTTGGGCTTAGCTTGTGTATTTTTAGAACAGCATGTGCAGAAGGCTGTCAGGCATGAGAGGACAGCAAAGGTCATTTGTGTTTTGCTGTTGCTGCCATTATATCATCATCATACCCTGATGCCTGAAGCGTCCCCTCTCTCTCTCTCTCTCTCTCTCTCTCTCGCTCTCTCTCGCTCTCTCTCTCTCTCTCTCTCTCTCTCTCTCTCTCTCTCTCATCTGTGTATTCTGTATGTCTGCATCTCTACCACGGGCTGGGCATAAGGACAATGATACGGGCTATTTTTCTCATGGTTGTCCACCCGCTGAGAGATTTGCTGTGATGGATTACTACTGCTGGATATCTGTCATTATGGGTAAAGTT
Source organism: Amblyopsis rosae (assembly GCA_025399935.1). Classification (NCBI taxonomy): domain Eukaryota; kingdom Metazoa; phylum Chordata; class Actinopteri; order Percopsiformes; family Amblyopsidae; genus Amblyopsis; species Amblyopsis rosae. The sequence continues at coordinate 9,046 of JAODTR010003553.1, forward strand.
AGAAATCATTACATACAAGATACAGCTATGACAGTGCACCTGCTGCAGAGTTGGGTCAGGTTGTCTGTATTGCGGTAGTACTGGGTCACATAACAATGTAAGACCTACAGATCACCGTTGAATATTATATTATGTATTAACGTGTAATAATGCGTGCAGTGTAATGTGTTTGAACTCCAATCCAAGGAACAGTATTGGACAAAGTACTCATGCACACGTATATGGTACATACTCACATGCACTTGCATACTGTACATGCACACTCCCGCTGGAATGTCAAAGGCCCAAATGGTTAGTTCTTTGCTGAAGTAGTTTTGTTGAGTATTACAACACAATGCTGTGACTGTCAACAGTCGAGGAGCCAGTTTGATAGCTACTGGTACTAGTTTCTTGTCTGCATCAACATAAACATACCTCCAGCAAGAGAGATTTAAAAGCGTAAGATAATGCTATACCACCTTTGCTCAAACATTGATCTGATTTGCCAAGCTATTATTAGAGCTATTATTAGCTAATATTAGTATTCCACTTTTTTACAGACTACTGGCAATATTCTGAATTTGATAGGTAATATGTTAACGGCATATTCTATTTCAGGTATTCCAAAATAAGATTTTTTTTCGAATGTAGCATTTTCCGATTACTGTAAGTGGGATATGATGATATTATTTGGGTATCGGATTCTGAATATGAGTCTAAAGTGGGAGTTAGCAAGACTATGCGCAGAATACTTTCAGAAAATATCCTATTTTGTTGCAAATATGCAAAATAGCTGAAGTGGCTCCAGCCATTGCATTTTTGTTTGCATTTTTTTCCTATTTACAAAATAGGCTAGGGAAATTGTAGGGCGAGTAAGTTATTTAAAGGGCATAGTTTTAGGTTGTAAATCATGTAAAGGGACATATAATATTCATTTTCGGTAGTAAACATATTAGTGGGAATATTGTCATGTCAGAAAAAGGGCAAAAACTGGACTATTGTTTGCATGATTAGTGCATACATGCCTAATCAATTAGCAAAAACAACCACTAGAGGCTGCTTGTAAACAAGCTCACAGCTAACTGTCAGAAGATTTGAAAGTGAAACACATTTTTAATAATGCAACCATAATTAAACTTCAACTTTATCTCCTTTTACAGCTTACAGTTTACTTGCATGTTGAAAGAATGTATCCTGCTTGTTAATAACAGTCTTCCTTGGATACAAACTATTTCTAGAGTATAACCTACAATATTGACTTCTTGAGATGACTATTTTTAGGATTGAATGCCGGTTTCAAGGTAGTGTAGTCCTCTAATGAAGGTCTGCTCACCTTCAAAGGCACCAGGGTTTAGTGCCATCTTGAAACAAATCTTTTTGATGGACAGAGCATAATGCAATAATGCATGGTAATGAATTTGTCTTGCTGCAGAAACAGACCCATCCCATTATAAATTGTCTGAAAGATTCAAATGTAGCCTTTATGTAGTAAAGACATTGAGTATCTGAAGATTCTGGATAACTACTGCACAATAAAGGTATTGATATCTTGACATATACTGGGTCTGTGGTGTCAGAGACACACTGTGTATATATAGTGTGGTTTCAGTTACTCACATATGCTCAGAAACTCTATTAATAAGTGTGCTCTAAAAATATTTTAAGATGATGATGATAGAAATGTTTGGCTTGACCAGATATGTTTATTTCTATAATTTTAAAGGTGCTCTATACAACATTTAAATAGAAATATAGCAGCAAAGAACTATTTTCTAAAGATACAGTACAGAATAGTTATTTACTTGCGTCCTAAGCAGATGATTAAATCACACCCCCCTCTGTGTGTTGTAAACCGACCATGTACAGTATGTTTGTGCATGTGTGTGTATGTGGCCCACAAAGTAGCCTATCTGTGTATTGTTCTTCCACAGGATACTGACACTCCTGTTTGTTAAATTAATGAATTGTTAAATTGCAAATATGTCTTGTTTCTTCAGACTTCAACCATCCAAACAACAGTCAACAGCAAAGAAAAGCAGAAAAGATCAGATTTGGCACATTTTTCATGAGCGCAGCCCATAGAACTATATAAATAACGCACAGCCCACATACTTCCCACAAATGCATGTTCTTTACATATTGGCACCATTTAAAAGGGAAATAATCAGGCTTTCCAATTGTATAAGATGTATTGCCAAGAAGCATTGTTACAAAAAAGAATTTTCTTTGTTTTTGTGTAATGTTTATATGTGGTTTATGGTTTAGGTGAATTTAGCGTGTCTGTCAGGAGTGACATAAAAGGTGTAATATGTACTATACGGCTACTGCAGGCTACTGTGAGTAAGGCCAACCACAGCTCATACATTTACCCCTAAATTGTACATTTAGATGCATGGATGTGGAAGATAGGGATTTAATAACACAATATTTACTTCTTTTTTATTTTTTTGGAACAAGTTGCATGATTTAGATACAGTACACGGTACGAGGGACTCTGCCCTGAAGATTAACTCCAGGATGCAACAACAATAACAACCTTTAAATTACCCAATGTTTGCTCTGTTATCCCTAGGGAGATGTCTGTGTTTACAGCAATACACCTGCTACTGAGATTGACAATGCAATTTGGGCCTTTCTCTTGTTACAGTTCTTCTGTCAGCCAATGTGACATAGATGTGCCACTTGCTGACAGAAGAACAAAAAGCCCAAATTGCTTTGTCAATCCCAGTAGACCAGTGATTACAGTAAGACCTGACTGGTTCAAATGCCAAGTCAGACAGGTGAAAACAAATCTAAAAAGATACATGAGAGAATATTTTCCAGCTGTGCCCTTGAGTTCATGGAATGTTCAAATTACTATCTTTGTACACTGACTTGAAAGGGGCTCATACAGGACAAGATCACATAACAAGAATGTCCTGCAATTATGAAGGTATTGATTTGTATCTAAGGAAATGGTGCAGCAGTTTATAAAAAGCCATTACATGTCAGAGATCACATCAGTTATGGGAAATGTTCTCAGCATGGAATGGGATCATTAATGTGTTATCCACTTAACACAGTGGTAAGCGAGACTATGAGAGCGACACACCGGTGCTCAGACATAAGAGTTGGAATAAACAAAATGTGGATGGTGCTTTAAAAAAGCTGTTAGTTAGGCCTAATGGTGGTGCTTTAGTAAATAATCTATCATCACCCACAGATTCAGGGGTTTAGTATAGTCTAGATAATGTACAGCTGCCTACTATAGTTACTACTCTTGTGTTTGGGAGCTTGGCTACTGGGACCTTGTAACAATATTGCTATAATGCAAACAATACATTATGTCAGCTCTGCTCTTAATCTATTAAAGGTCAAAACAATGATAATGTTAGAATATTCAAGGAGACACGAGGATAATTATTGCTGTTATACTGCCATCTAGAGGTGAAATGGATAATTCTTTGGTTTTTATGGAATTTGACCTTAATGTAGCTGTGAGATATTCCTTTGAGCCATGCCTGATTATGATTCCAATTATGGGCATTATCCTCATTAAACAGATACTTATTTATGACAATTTATTATAGAATTGTGTTACTTGAAAGTTAAAAATAATTTTTCCAGGTTTCCGTTAATCATAAGTCTGCATTACAAAGTCTTTACTTCCAGGACTGTGAGATTGTGGTTAAAAA
>JAODTR010003554.1:0-12698 GCA_025399935.1 Amblyopsis rosae
TATGGTGTTTTTTTGTGGGCCCCCCCCCCCCCCCCCCCCCACCAGGTGATAGACTTTGACGACGGGTCCGGCTCGGTGCTGAGGATCCAGCCCTTGAGGACCCCCCGGGATGAGGCGGTGTACGAGTGCCATGCCTCCAGCACAGCGGGCGAACTCACGGCCTCCACCAGGCTGAACGTGCTGCGAGGTCAGCCCACACACATGGGGCGGGTGGGGGGGTGATTGTACAGATGTACTGTATACAGCTATGGTTCATGGAAATAGCCTATTGTTCACAGGGACTCTCAGCCGATACTTGCACAGGGAAGGGAAACAAATATAAACACACCATCAGTATGTTGTCGTTGCTATTGAACACGTTTTGAAGAAAGGGTTTAAGGTTTCACTCTTCCTTTATTGGCTCTGCAGACTGCATCATCCTACTGGTTTACTTCGGTAGTTTGTTAAACAGGTTAAACACAGTCAAAGGTGTTTTGCAGACACATTGGGCCGTATTAAATATTGGTAAAATCCATCTTTGCTAGTTAATGGTCAGGTGCATGGTTAAGAATGTTGCGCTGCTTTGCACCAGGTGTAAGGACCCATCAAGTTTATTCATATAGTAATGTATATAAAATGTATATATCAGTTACAGTGCCAAAGGGCTTAATAGGCCCGCTAACATTAGCTATTCATCCTTGGACAAGAAACACATAAACAAGACAATATATAAGGAACCTTGAGGGTGGGAATGCATCTCCCTTACAGAGTGGGCCACTGCAGTCTTAAAGCATTTTAGCAGACTTAACTGGAGTTGCAGTAATTCATTAAGCATAATGTTGTGGCGAGGCAGAAATATTGCCTCCAGAATGTTATTTCCTGTACGTAAACAGGCGGCTTGCAGGTTGCTGTTACAATACACCGTGATTATTCAACCTTGTCGGGGAAAAAGAGTATCATGACTAAATCATGCACACATCATGAGTTACTTATCTATAGGCCTATATGTTAGTTACATAAACATCACATGCAATTCATTATGCAAGTCATTATGCACGGTTAATGTGCATGCATAATGACTGCAGAGTTAGTCAATTTAGCCTACAGATTTACCAGTAGGTAGGCTTATCATCGCAATGCGCTTTTCCAAATAAACCATTATAACAAAACAGTGGCAGTGGCCATTATATACTTGAAATTAATTTTAGTCCACTGATAGGCTACCGGTACATGTTTTTCCTGTAGTTTAATAGTTTAAGTTTTGTTTTCCTCGCCAGATTAAGGAATAACCTACTGTAATGTCTGGTGATCCCCGTCCTGTGCTAGTCTCGTCACTTCATGTGTTCACCGTGTGTCTGAAGCCTGTTTGCTCGTCACTCTCTGCCCTGTGTGGCCAGTCTCGTCACTTCATGTGTTCACCTTGTGTTTGAAGCCTGTTTGCCCGTCACTCTCTGCCCTGTGTGGCCAGTCTCGTTAAGTTCACCTGTGTCTGTTTAATTAAACAGACACTTCCTAGTTCATTTTGTTGTTAGCCAATGGTCTGTCTTCCTGTCTTGTCTGCTTGTGTATTTAGCCCCAGTGTTTTCCCCAGTCCTGTGTAGACATTAATTGTTGGTGTAAATGTTTATGTTGTACTGCTGTCGCGTTGTACTCTGTGTTCTTGACTTTTGTTTTGTTTTTTAAATAAATCTGGTGTAAGATATCTGTGTGTCTCGCGTTTGGGTCCTCTCCTTTGAGCATCGTGACACCTAGAAGCTATAGCCTAGGTCTTACTTTTCCTATTTAAACTCTGAGCTATTCATTAGAAAGTTAACATGGAAAATTCCGTGGCTAATAAATCTGAAATCAACATCCTCCACATAATGTCAACTGAGCGCCAACCCATTTAGAGGAATGATATGATTGGTCAATTTTACTTTCATTTGAAATAAGTTTCTCATTGCAATGCCCTCTGTAAAAGTATAGAGAGGCATCACCAATCACAGAGCTGCATTAGCGTAGCAACCGAGACAACGTGTTCAATTTAACCCTTCACATTCCAAATCAAACTGAAAAGAGGTTTGAAGAGAACATTTGAAGAATATTGTATTTAGATGTTTATTGTCAAATTATGAATTGATTCATTAAAATAGATTACTTAGTAAATAGGATATATTTTTGACTAACTTAAGCCCTCTCTGAGGGCCTAGAGGGCCCTGACAATTCCCCACTGTTCAATCAATACCAAATAAAAGTTAATACAGTATGCATAAACCAGGAACCTATGTATCATTATAATGATTACATTATTAGAGTAGTACTTTACATTACATATTACAGTTACACATTAAAGAACATGACATAAATAGCAGATGGACAGTAAAGACTGGATGGATTAGTAATCCGTCATTTATATGTAATACAAAGTAGTAATAATACTATATTATTATTATTAATTATCATCATTATTAAATGAAGGACTAGTGGAAACTAGGGATGTGGACGAGAACCGATACTTCGGTACCAAGTCGATGCCAAAATTCAGAAATCATGACGGCACTCGTTTTTGTAGGTACCATAGGTAATGGAAAACCTCACATGAACACAAGTGTAGCTGCAGCTTCGCCTCCACTAGGCAAGTAGCCTACTTTGCGTTCGAGGCGGATCATCAGAGAATAATACATTCACAAAAACCAATACCGTAAGCTATGCAAACGATGCCATTCCAGCCATATTTTTCCAGCTTATAAAGATTTTATTGGTTGAGTAAAAAGTAAACAGTTGTTGATAAACATATTTAATCGCCTGGCGAAAGTGAAACAAAATCAGCCTTTCAATGACCATGCATGCTATGTAGACAATATTACAGTAGCCAACCCCATGGCACATGTACTGTAGATAACCCCCCAGCCTCAGAAGAGCTGACATTTGACTTTGTCTTTGATGGCAGTCTCAGCATACAACGTTATGAGCTTGATATACTGAGATACCTAGCTTTTAATAACTGGTAATGCTATTATTATAAAGTTAGAGCCTAATTAAGTGCATGTGAATATTTTATCATATATAATATACATATATACACACATACGCACAATATATATTTAAATATAGAATTTTCTTTTCTTTTTTCCGTGGTATCGAAATGAGTATCGAGAACCATGGAATTTCACTGGTATTGGTATCGACTACTACATTTCTGGTATCGTGACATCCCTAGATGGGACTGATGACTATTGGCTACTGAATGGAAGAAAGCTGAATTTATGAATGACTGAATGAATAGCCTGCAATTCCTAGCCAAATATGGGCAACCTTTTCTTGTAGAAATGTATTTCTGGCCGCCTGCCCGAGCCCCACCGAGGCTCGGTAGGGGTCACACCTCCGCCTCGGGTCTAGAGGGCTTGCCAGGCCGTCGGTGGGACCCTGCCGACATCACCGGTCGGTGTCCCAAGGAGGGCGGGTCCTACACCGGTCCGCCGGAGCCACCCCGCGCTGGGAGCCCGCTCCATGCCAGGGGTCCACCAGAGCCGCCTCGCGTCGGAGAGCCGCCCAGCGTGGGAGAGCCGCTCCACACCGGGGGGCCGTCAGAGCCTCCGTGCGTCAGGGAGCCGACCGGCCGCTGGTCCTGGCTGCCTGCCCGGGCTCCACCGAAGCACCGCCGCTGGTCCTGGCCGCCTGCCCGAGCTCCATCGAAGCTCCGCCGCTGGCTCTGGCTGCCTGCCCGAGCCCCGCCGAGGCTCGGTAGGGGTCACACCTCCGCCTCGGGTCTAGAGGGCTTGCCAGGCCGTCGGTGGGACCCTGCCGACAGCACCGGTCGGTGTCCCAAGGAGGGCGGGTCCTACACCGGCGAGAGGCGTCGCCAGGAGGCGCGCCTTATGGGGGGGTACTGTAACGCTTCCCTGGTCTTGCCGGTGTGGTAGGACCGGGGAAGGACTGCATCCCCAGCGCCTCACACCCACACGTGCAATTAGATCGAGTGCCTTCAGCCGCGTGGGTGTGAGGACATATAGGCTGGGGACTACCGGGAAAGGGTGTGGGTTAATGTTGATGTTTCGTTGCTGTTTCACGTTCCTGTACATGTGATCTTTTTGGTTAGATCGCAAGACAATGTACGCCTTTTGGTCTGTGAGTGTGTTTTCGCTGTTTAAGTTTTTGATGTTCAATTAAAGGACGAGCTGTGGGGCTCGTTGCTTTTCCGGCATCTGTGTTTTTCGTTCATTTGCACTCGCCTCACCATCCAAGCGTTACAGCCTCTCTAATTATTTTGTGAATGTAATGCAAAAGCGTTTCTGTTTTTCGTGGACAAAAGGCATTACAGTATTTTATTATTTCGTAATAAACCTATGAATTTCGTGTAACCCTTTCACCACCAGCTCGTAATATTGTAGAACATTATGCAATAATAAAAGCACAAAAATCCCCCTTTAAACTCCAGAATTTACCTAAATAGGTGAAAGAGACATTCCATTATATGATAAACATGTCTAGGTTAACATATGATTCTCTAGTATGACTGAGAGGCTGTGAGAATAATCCTTGGTTAAGATATCACAAAATACAGATCACAATTAAGTAACTTATTCAGTTCAGAGCAGTTAATGAATAAACAATAGAACAATCACACAATATCTCCGTTCAATTGTGGATTGAAAAAGGAAACAAAAATATTTCCTCACCAATATAGTGAAACACAGGAAATCACAAACTTGAATAATAAAAAACTTGGTATTTGGTCCTCAGTCGGTTTTGAACTGAAAGTTTAGTTTAGTGCACTCTTTTATATTGATTTAGTCTTAAGCAAGTGTAACATATATATACTAAACTATAAATATGAGGTCCAGAAGTGTTAAGGTTCGACTACTGGAGCACAGAGACACTCAGACAATAGTGCCTTTAGTTTAAACAATGCCGGCTTTATAATAGAATATTAATTGGATCCACATACAACATAAAATTTCTTAAAAGCTTCTGCTATGTATCAGGTACGCTAGTCTCTAACTCGTACAGTTCTCTGTGTAGAGAAGAAAGGTGGTCTTATTCTAATCTGTGCGTGATTGGCTGAAACGGACATGTCAAACATGCCGTTTGCGCACCTTGATTGAATAATACTTGCAACCTACACAAATACAGTACATGCATTTCCTAGCGATATCTATATATTTTAGTGATTTAATCCACCCGTTTAATATATATATATATATATAAATATATGTTTATAGTAGCCTAAAGTTATGTGGGTTACACCCTCCCCTCCTGACTGTATGCACGTCCTCGTGCACCGTAAAAGACAGCCGAAGCAGGACGATTCACAGATTGGGAAGGTGTCGATTGGTCTGGATTATCAAATCCTTGCAGGGATGTAGTGAATGCTTCACTCAAATCTTGAAAGAGTGAATTCACCACCGCCAGCAATGGATTGCCTAATCCTGAATACGGCAATCTCTCAGGCTTCTCATGAGTCGTCTGAGAGCGACGGGGTGTAACAGTTTTTTATATTTTTTCTTGAGTTGATTCAGGTTGATGACACATCACAGTATCACACGTTTCCATTGTTTCCTCTTAATTTCCAGATATATCCATCATAGCTGGTTGTATACCATCCACAGTTAGTGTTTCTCTTTGATCCAATATTTGATTAACATCATCAGGCAAGTCACAATCAGCTAAGGGTTCATGTTCTGGTAAAGTTTCTCTTTCAGTTGGTTTGTCATCATCAGGTGAGAAGTAATTTGCAGGTAAAATGTCATTATCAGGTACAGTTCCATCTTCAGACAAGTTCTGAATAGGTGGTTGTTTTCCTCTTGTCTCTGCCGGTAACTTGATTGCAACAGAAACTGGTGGCGGGTCATTTTTCCTTACTGCACAAGGAGGTTCGCTCAACTTGTGGTTACTTTGAATTTGAACAGTCACATCAGGGAATGAGGTCATGGAATGTACAGGCATCCAACCCTGTACTTCATCTGATTCTGAATCCTCACATTCTTTGTCACTCTCAATGACAGGGTGTTGCCTTGTTCTGGGCTTTCTGACAAAGGATTGGGGTTCAGGTTCATCCATCGACGTTATAGGTAAAAAACGACATGGGAGAAGCAGGTTGCGATGTAAAGTGCGAACTGGTCCATCTTTACCTTCGGGTTTGACTGTGTAAACTGGCGCTTCACCAGCTCCTCTAAGAACGATGTAAATGTCATTCTCCCACTTGTCAGCTAATTTGTGCTTTCCACATAACTTGACATTGCGGGCAAGGACTCTGTCTCCCACGTGCAATGTTGACTCTGTTACACGTTTGTCAAACCTGGTCTTGTTATGTTGTGCGTTCTTTCCAGCATTCGAAATGGCTATGTTAAAGCTCTCTAGTCGACTCTTCAAGTCAGCAACATACTGAGAGTGTGTCTTTTTGATGTTGGAAACAGGTAGACCAAAAACAAGATCAACAGGAAGCCTTGGTTGTCTCCAAAACATCAACTCATAAGGAGAGTAGCCTGTAACATCATTCTTAGTGCAATTATATGCATGGACAAGAGGCTTGACAAAGTCTTTCCAATGAATTTTATCTTTTGCACTAAGCGTACCCAGCATCTGTAGGAGAGTTCGATTGAACCTCTCCACCGGGTTCCCTCGAGGATGGTAGGAAGTAGTCCTGATCTTTTTCACTCCAGTGAATTGGCATAGCTCTTTAATGGTTTTAGACTCAAAATCAGCTCCTTGATCGCTGTGTAGTCGTTCAGGAAATCCATAATGAACTATAAAGTTTTCCCAGAGGGTCTTTGAAACAGTATGTGCATGTTGGTTCGTAGTTGGCACAGCTACTGCATACTTAGTGAAATGATCTGTAAGATCTAATACATCCTTAGTGTTGAAAGAATCAGGTTCCAATGATAAAAAGTCCATACACACCAGCTCTAGAGGCCTACTGGTCTTTATATTCATTAGTGGAGCAGCTCTCTCAGGCAAAGCCTTTCGACGAACACAGCGCTCACAAGTCCTGATCTTATCTTCAATGGCATTATACATTTTTGGCCAATAAAATCTGGCTCTAACCAAATCCACTGTTCTTTCCACTCCCATGTGACCCATTTCATCGTAGAGACTCTCAAGGGCTAATGGTCTCAGTTCAGTAAGAAGCACTATCTGAAAAACTGTGTTAGCTCCATCCTGCCTCCGACGATAAAGCACTCCACTCTTTAGCTCCAGACGATTCAAGTCACGCAACAATAACGATAGTTCAGGAAGTTCATCTCTGAGACTGGGAGCTGGACTTTGACCGGTTTCAATCTGAAGAAGGACCTCTCTGATAACAGGGTCAGTGCTTTGCTTCTCTCTCAGGTCATCCTCTGAAAAGCAAGTAATTACAGGGAGACAATCCATTTGTTCTTCCTGGTAGCTGTCAGGAATGGCAGTGACATGATGAGCCAGGGACTCCACCAGGGTTAGACTGGGTTCTGTGATGTCAGTATTACAATTGTCAGCATTGGTGACTATATGCCTTTCACAAATAGCCTGGACTACATCGTGGGGTAAGCAGGCTCAGCATCACGCAGATGGTAAAGCAGAAATTGTCGAAATCTCTCACTTTCCTTCCGTGAGGTAGGGTCATCTTGAGAGCTACTGTGCGGACGTCTCGATAATGCATCGGCATCGACATTTTGCTTTCCTGCTCGGTACTTAAGTTGGAAAGAATAGGTGGAAATCGAAGATAGCCACCTGTAGCTTGTAGCATCCAACTTTGGGGAGGTTAATATGAATGTTAGCGGATTGCTGTCCGTCACCACTGTGCCAATCTGTGCCATACAAGTAATCAGAATTTATCAGTTACTGCCCACTTCAGAGCCAAAAATTCAAATTTATGGGCCGGATACCACGCCTCACTCTTGGAAAGTCCCCTGCTGGCAAATGCTATAACTTTCTGTAAGCCATCTTGGATCTGATACAGAGCAGCTCCCAAGCCAATGGTGCTGGCATCTGTGTGCAAGATATATGGAAGCTTGGGATCGGCAAAGCCCAAAACTGGAGCTGATGTGAGATTGTGAATTATCAAAATTGAAAGCTTCTTGGCACTGAAGTGTCCATCTGTTATCAAAGGGGTCTTTGGGGTTAAAGTACCCCACTTTTGCAGCCTTTTCTGATATTTTACATCCCTTTCTGAGTGGTGGATAGCCAGAGGTAAGTTCGTTAAGAGGTTTTGCAAGGTGTGAGTACCCTTCAATGAACCTCCGGTAATATCCAGCGAAGCCTAGAAATGATCGGAGTTCTTTTAAGTTGGTGGGAACAGGCCAGGTGGTTAGCGCGCTTGTTTTCTCAGGGTCTGTTTCCACACCATGCTCAGAGACTACATGGCCCAGATACTTGTCTGAAGGCTGGAAGAATTTACATTTCTCCAGTGACAGCTTTAGCCCAAATTCTTTCAATCGTTGCAACACCCGCTGCAGACGTTGTTCGTGCTCTTCCAAGGATGAAGAAAATATTATCAAATCATCGATGAATACAAGAATTTCTTTCAAATTCATGTCACCCATACACTTTTCCATCAGCCGTTGAAATGTGGAGGGTGCATTGGTAATGCCTTGGGGCATCCGGTTGAACTCCCAAAAACCTAGCGGGCATACAAACGCGGTCTTATGCTTGTCAGATTCCTCCATCTCAATTTGATAGTATCCTGATTTGAGGTCCAACACAGAGAACCACTTTGCTCCAGCCAAGGCAGAGAATGTGTCTTCTAAGTTTGGGAGAGCATATGCATCCTTGATGGTCTGCAGTTTGAGTTTTCTGTAGTCTATACAGAGTCTAACAGAACCATCCTTCTTTCGCACAACAACGATGGGGGAAGAGAATGGGGATTCTGATTCACGTATCACTCCTGAATCAAGAAGTTCTTGGATGTGTCATTTAACAGCATCAACATCATTGGGGTGTATTGGACGTGCTCTTTGCTTAAAGGACGTTTCATCAGAGAGTTTAATATGATGCTTGACTTTATTGGTCCGTCCAAAATCCAGGTCATGCTGTGAAAAGACCTCTGTCATTGAGTTCAGCATTGCTGTTGTATGCTCCTCCCACTCTGGTGGTAGGGCAGATTCTCCAAAGTTAATATTTAACTTGGTGTTTGTGACAGGTTCTTTCGGTGCAGCAGTAATGGACTCACTTACAGATTGCTCTTTATGTAGCACTCGCTGAATGGCATTTATCTCTGCTAACACCGTCTTAGGTGGTATGACAATGTCATGATCCGTTTCATTTTTTAAACATAAATTTAAAGGTAATTTATATGGTTGTTTTGCTGGAAGGTTGACTAGGCTAGATACAACCAGCAAACCACCTGGTAAAGAGGAGACTGACGGCTGTTCAATGAGGACACATCTCTCAGTATGAGCACAAGATATGTGCGCAAAACTGTCCAGAACTGTTTGCTGTGAAGGGACCACTTGAGGGTTTATTCCTTGCAGTTCTGCCCACCCTAGATTGCCATTAGTATCTCTCTTCTGCCGTAGTTTAAGGAACTTAAGGACTGCTCGATAACCATAAGGAGAAGGTTGGAATGCAGAAGGCTTTTGCTCATTATAGCAAGCATACAAAGTGTCAAGGGTGTTCATACCGATAAGCATCTGCTCATGGGCTGCAGTACGAAGAGGGGGAATAACCAAGGCCAATGTTGGGATTTCAATATTAGACCCTACAAAGTCTTTAGGAAAAGTAAAAGAAAGCTTAATGTACCCCAAGTAGGGAACTGATTGGCCATTGGCACCTTCCACATCGAGAAGATCATGAAGTAGGTGGATAGTTAAATCTGAGAGGTGTTGATTGTAGAAGGACTGTGGTATTGTCGTTACTTGAGACCCTGTATCTATGAGACACTGAGCACTCTTCCCTGCAATAATTAATTGAGCTGTAGTTTTTGTTCCAATAAGACCATTTGGAAGTCTTACTGACTGTTCTTTAACTTGTGCCCTCTTTGAAACAGTTTGTTTAGATTTGGGACTGGTTATGTCAAGTGTCGCTCCCATCTGTCCCTCGACAGGAGCACGATTCAGTTTAAATGTTAATCATTTTCTGACGCATTACAAGCGTCCCACTGAAGCTGCTTTTCTCTCAGCTGCTTTCTTTTAAATGCCACAAGGGTGGGGTTTGGTTCACTTTTGCAAGCAGAAACGATATAACCATCCTCTCCGCATTGGAAGCAGTACCACGGACGTGGTCTACAGTTTGTTTTTACCGATGGACTTTGAAATTGTATTTACTTCTTTTTGACTGACTGACAGTCGACTTTGACACTTGCTGAACTTTGTTTTATCTTATATTTCTGCTGTTTGGATTTTTTTTGCTTGGGGCTTTCACTTGACATGTTACAAAGCTGATAACTGATATTAATTATTTGTCTCTTTAGAGCTTCCAACTCTAGAAGAGGGTTTGGACTGTCTGCAGTATCTGCCGTCATTAAGTGAGACATGACACGTGGCTTGGAGAAGCCTGAAGCAGGTTTGATGGAGCCCAAATGCTGCTTCATACGATTCACTTTTGTTGCTTGTTTATCCTCTTCAGTTCTTAAAAGGAGCAGAAGTTCTGCAAAAGAAGGGGGGTGATGTTTCTTTTGCTCTAACTGGAGGTCTACTAATAAGGCATTGTCCCAGCAGCCACGACAGAACTGATTCACAAGTTGTCTGTCAAACTCTTCAGCACACATCCCTCCACGTCTCATAGTCATGCTCAGAGTGACATGGAGCCTATACAGGTAAGCGGAGGGCTTCTCACCTTCATTCTGTAGCGTATTCATAAACCTTGCAAACAGTTCGTCGCCATCCTCAACTGTTCCATATGCAGATGTAGTTGGAAAGGTTCAGGTTAAATCCCGCTAAATGGGACAGCTATGCCACCTGCTGTTGGAAAGGTGTACCTGTATTTTGTAATAATAGTAGTAATCGCAAAGGATTATGGGAAATCCTCAAAGCAATGGAGGATTTTCGATGATGTAACGTGTCTGTAAATGTCCGTGGACAAAATACTATTATAACGTTGCAAGAAACACAAATGTTTAGCTGGCCCTATTTATATGGATTTTATTTGTCAATTATTCAATCTGTTATATTTTATTTCAGTTAACTATCCGTTTATTACATTTTTTATAGTTAGTAAGAATCTCCATATAGTATCGCTAGCTAAAGCGAATGTGCATACGTCTTTTCAGAATGTACGTGTTGATTGTCCACAAGCGTTGACATTACATATCGTTGTCATTATTCACAAATAGAGGTATGTTGCTCTAGTGTATGCTAAAAATTGAATATGAATCTGTTTTATTTATGCATGTTTTATGTTTCTAAATTACGTAATTATTATAAATACAGAAAACGGTAAGTCCAGTGTATAGCTAGAATTATATGTTGATGACCGTTTAATTTATTTTCTCTGAGATTAAATCCACTATACGATCACTGTAAAAATGTGTACAGAGTATAGATCAAATTTGCTGAACTAAAAAGCAATGGAGGATTTTCGATGAGATACAGAAATAAAACCTGCTTCTACCAATTGCCAGTCCAGAGTGCTCTGTACCCAAGAGAATAGGAGACATCAAACCAAAAGGGTTACACAGAGTCAAGAAGTGCCAGATAGCTTGAAGGCAACGACTGTGGGCCTTAGTGCTTGGTCAGTTCAGACGCCGGAGGAAGAAGACTGTCAAGTATTCGCTGAGTGCGGTGCAAGTCAGACACAGCAGGATCATTCATGAGAACTTCATAATCTATTTCATTATTAGGGCGGAGACTTCTCCCGGAAAATGCTCTAAGTCTACTGGGCGCTGAAGAGTGTGATGCAGTTTCGCTACTGCGCACAATATGCTCCACCACGACTCGCTGAACATCAGGTGGATGGATATCATCTGCACTCAGTGCGAGTTCAGACTTTCCATTATTTATGACTGGCGCCGCAGGTGATGAAGTGGAATCGATCAGGTTTTTGTTGGATATTGAGGTAGAAGACTGAACTGATACTGGAGAATGTTGTGAGGCTCGGGAGAGATTTTGGCTCATCCTGTATGAAGATTAACTGAGAAGGTGTAGTGGAGGGCACAGCAAGACTAGCCAGTTCTTCTTTCATTATCTGTTTCAAGGGTTTTCCACTCAATCGAGCTATAGCTTGTAGCTTGTCCTTGTATGTGCTAGTAGCCTTACTGCAAGCCTCACGGGAGTATACATATTCCAAGCTTTTTACCTCATAAACTACATTGGTTTGCACTGAGCTTGGAAATTTTAATGGCAACAGAGGCCCTAATGTTTCCATGGGATGGCCATATACAAACTCCGGTATTATGTGTTGGTGATATTATGATTTGGGGTCATCTATACGGATATAACGATTAATTGACCCATATTTCTCAAGGTATGTAGAAACTTAATTGTCAATATTGGTCTGTGTTAACCCACTGATTATTACAGAGTTAGGAATTTTGATTGATTCTTGAATTACAATTTCCATGTTGACAATAAAAATTTAGATTTTTTTTTTTTTTTTTTTATACCAACAGAAAAAATAAGTGCACCAATAGAATAGTGTACAACTGTGCTCCTGGCTGGCTCGCCAATTTTGTATGTAACATATAAATATATATATATACTAAACTATAAATATGAGGGCCAGAAGTGTTAAGGGTCGACTACTGAAGCACAAAGACACTCAGACAATAGTGCCTTTAGTTTAAACAATGCCGGCTTTATAATAGAATATTAATTGGATCCACATACAAC
>JAODTR010003555.1:0-12697 GCA_025399935.1 Amblyopsis rosae
GAAAGAATGTGTGAGTTTTCATAGAAAACATGAAATTGTCTGGGTGACCCCAAACTTTTGAACGGTAGTGTATATAGTCATATATGTCTGTTAAAGTGACTATATGACTTTCTACCTCTAGATGTCACACTAAGCACACCAGCATCTCAAACCAAAACAAATGCTTTGTGGGCCTCACACACACTCACTAACAAGCACATGCGGCTGGCCCGGCTATGTAAACAAAGAACGAGCTCAGGTTACAACACACAGAGGGAGGGTGATGTCATTCTCTGCTCAGGCCGCCATTATTACACTATGTGTTTACAGAGAAAATCGACTGCTATAGAAATGTCTAAGACACACAGAGCACCTTTAATGGACACATACACAGATGGCACTGGTGATAAACACTCACCGCTGGGCCAGAGGGAGGCTGGGAGAAGCACGGAGCTAACCGCAGGGCTCTCATAGAGGCCTCCAGGTGGTGAGGAGCAAGGAAGAAATTAGGGATCTCCTCCGTAGGAGATCTTAAGGTAGACTATTAAAGAAAACCTGTCAATAATACATTCTGTTAGAACACATGCAAATCCTGCTGTGATAAAACAACAGGCATAAAAATAGATGCAAGTAAATGAAAGGGTGTGGTTCAATCTCCAACAGGCCAGGGCATGCTCGGGGATCGAACCCACAACAATCCATTGACATACCGGTCATGCTGTCTAACGCCCTACTTGCTTCTCAATACATGTCATTGTGCCCATTGTTCATCGCTCTGGACGTAAGCGTCTGCTAAATGACGGAACTGCGATTAGACTGGGTCAAGGATACGGTTTGGGCTGCTCCTCTTCATCGTGTGCTGGTGAACATGGACAGCCATGTGGGTTGGTGGGAGGCAGCGGGCTGGAAGGCACACTGGGAGCTTTAAACCCAGTGTTTGTGACGACGGCGTCCTCATCTGGAGCACACAGCGTCCTCTCCCCCTCGGTGTCGGTGTCGGACACGTCGCCCACCGACCTGACAGAGCAATCAGACCCAGAGCTTTCACTTTCTCCTGCCGGTCCACTCGACGATGCGCGCTCCTCGCTGGGGCTTGGGGCGTGGAGGACGTATTCTCCCGGGGCCAGGAGGTCGGGCTGGCCCTCCTGGAGCTCCAGGCTCTCCAGGGAACCCAGGTCAGCGTCTGACACAATGCTTGTCCACGGGCTGGTCCTGTCCGTTAGAGACGTGACCTCATTCAGGGGCCTGGGCTCCACCACGGTCTCTTCGTAGTCCTGGCCTTCATCACTTTCCTCCTCCCGCCTCTCCTCCTCTTCCACCTCCTCCAATGTGGCAGCACCATCGTGTTCCTCCTCGTCCCGGCAGGCGGCTCTGTTCTCGGACAACATAGACGACGTCGGGGAGGGGGGAGGCGACTCTTCCTCTTTATGGAAGTTTGCTTCTTCATGGTGAACGAGCAGCACATTGGTGTCAGGGATGACACGCAGGGTGCGGGCCTCTCCGATAGGGGAAATGGTTGTGTTGTGCTGACGGTTAACAGGGACTGTTTGCCAACACTGTGCCTGTAAACCTATATGTGAAAGGTCAAACCATTCAATGTTCAACCAAAAATTACATCTTTGAACATTTCATTTTTGCTGACTTGACGTCTTTCACGCCGACTAGACAAAAAGGTTTTTAGACATGTATGATTTTTGTTTTTTTTTACAGCTTGCCATAAATACACACCCATGCACTTGCCTATGATCAGGCTAGCCTGGCTCTGCCAGACTACTGCTCTCAGCTAAAATGTTTTTGCAGAGATTACATACTGGTAGTCTGGAAACCCAGTTCGCTTTAGCGTTTGCACAGCCCCCCTGCAGGAGGTACAATCAAGGGTGTGTAAGTGTGATGAAGATGACGCCAAGCGTGCGTTTAGAAATGGTGGTAGAGCCAGATGAAGTGATACATTTGTAGCAACGCTGATTGCTTAAATGCTGTCCAATAGTTTCTAAATGAACCATTGGTCTATGCCCAGTAGGAGGCAACAACTGCAAGTGTCAGGCTATGCGTCAGGGCGGTGGTCAGGCAATGATCAAGCACCTTTGTTGAAAATCAGAGCCCCCTAGAGGATGACAAGTGCAGATGATTTCAACAAATCAGCGTGTGAAGTCTGGAAAACAACACAGTAAAACCCCAAATCCATTATTCCTACATGGCAGCCCACCTGACGAAAATGTGAAATAATGGTGTCTACACAAAGGTCTAAACAAAGTCATAGTCAAAGTAGGAATGTAGAACAGGCTTGCGGCAGTCAGCAGGCAACCCGGCTATATTTTGAGTCATGAAACATAACTAACGTATTACTGTAAATACTGTAACCATTTTGCTCTTTTGCCTAATCGTTTTCCTAAACAGATGGGCTGAAAGTATTTTTTACTTTTGTTGTGCTGTTGGTAAAACTAAAAACAAACTGCAGCAATGATGAAGTAATGGATTGGATCATTCATTTATAATATATCTTTGTATAAACTGCCAGCCGCTCTCTGCTCATAGTCAAACTAGTGCGAGTCAATAACAGGGGCCAGCCTTAGGGACAATTGAGTCTTATTACGTTGTTCGAGAGAGTGAAACGTTTACCTGAATACAGTATGTAATGATGATTACCATCCACTAAATCAGATACTTATACATGTTTCTTATTAAGTTATGAAATGCAGAAACAGCAAAGAGGTTTAAGTACATTTCTGAAAAATTATTTTCCTCAATTGGCATGCTTTGTCTGTTGGGTGCCAACAGACGTATAGTGGTGCTCACCAGTGAGCAGACTGTTGACCTCTCCGACCAGCTGGCTGGACTTGAGGAGAAGCTGGCAAGTGTCTGTTTCAGAATCGCTGTGCTGGTGTCGCCTGGCCTGAGAGGTTTGCTCGTTTGGGGGAGGGAATGCGGGAGCCGACAGTTTATGGCTGAAGTATCTCTGGATGTCATCGAGCTCGCTCAGATTCTTCCTGTGCAAGAAAGAAAGTCAAGCCATTATGCACTTTGGAATGAGGGTTTGGAAAAGCCTACGTAGGGACAGGGGTCACAAATGAGCCTTGGCAAGAAATTCTATATGCAACACATCAAGTGTCTACTGCTCTTAGCTACATTTTCTGAGATTATAGTCTGGAAACCCTGTTCACTGTAGCATTAACACAGCCACCCTGCTAGTGGACCAATCAATAACCAGTAACAGTTGCAGCAACGCTAATTGGTTAAAAGCTGTCCAATAGTTTTAAACTTAACCAGAGGTCTACACCCATCAGTATGGTAATGGTAAACAGACTTTCTATGCATTTATATAGTGCTTTTCTAACCTTACGGCCACTCAAATCCTTTTACGGTATAGCCTCACGTTCACACACACATTCATGCATCGATGGTGATGTCAGCCATGCAAAGTGCCACCTAACCGCCCGGAGCAGTTATGTGTCTTGCCCAAAGACACCTCGACACCTGGTGAGGAGTTAGCGGGGTTCGAACCAGCCACTTCTAGATCACACGTTGCCACGCTATACCCACTGTGCCACTGTCGCCCCTGCATGCAGCGACTACAAAGCATCCCCAACGGAGCGTGAACCAGACACCATTCACAGAGTTAATGTTGGGTGTGCTTTTGTAACCTGTTATCACCGGTGTATGGATGCAAAGGTGAAGGCACTACAACTGTACAGTGCTTTGAGTGGCTTGAAGGTTAGAGAAGCACATGGCAGTCCCCTTACCATTTAACACAGTGTTTGTTGCATTGTCCCTGTCAGGTGAATAGAAATAGAAGATGCATCCTCCTGTGTGAGGAGGAAGAGGAGTGGCAGCGGCCGATGGTGTTACCTGAGAGCAGAGAACAGGACAGAGCTGGAGGGTTGCCCGTCAGCACCTGTCTGCTCCTGCAGACTCTGGTGGTAGAGACGCACGTTGTCCATGTGCTCGTGGTGACGGTCGCTCTCGCTGGACCTGTGGCCACACACACACACACATGGCATTGGAGACATTCTGGGCCAATGCAGATGTTTCAAATAACCTAGTGGCTGATTAGCCGATACCAAGGTTAGTGATATACCCCCACACGAACAATATTTTCTTTCACTTTCATTTGAGAACAAACCACTTGCATGGCACCCGTTTCCCTCTAAAACCATGCCAGTCATGTCCACCCAGTGGTTGCTATGGGTGGTATCATACTTTACCACCTATTGGATCCTCTATAATTTAGCATTTATCCAGCACAAAATGTATGCTATAAACATCGGCCACTACAATCGGTTTTATTATTTGGCTATAGGCTGATATAATATAGGCCGATATAACAGTCTAAATCAGAAATATTTTGGCCAGTATGCAGGATTTTAGCAATACCGAGGTCCAAAACATTTTCTTGCTGCGGGGTTCGGGGGCATTATGCCCCCAAAATATTTGGATTTTCCTGATCTATATACATACGTTATTTTTAAGTAGTTTGAAAAGAAAAAATTGGATTAAAAAAAGCTTTAAATTACTGTCCATTTCTCTATGAATTCTCAATTGTCACTATGTAGTTTGTTACCTAGACCAGGGTTCTGCAGATTCAGCTGCCTCTTCTGTTTGCTAAACATCATCTAAAACTCTTCTTTTTGCAAGCAGGCTGGGCACGTTTTAGTGTGCTGCATCATTGGTCATTGGACTAATTACTCAGAGCCTCGTATTTAAATCAAATGACTTGTCGTGTTGTGTAAAGATTCTGTTGTAATGACATGATCCTTCACTCACACCACGCCGGTGATCCTTTATATAGCCTAGTTCTATGCGGTGATCAAACGACGACGTTGGTTATCTTCGCCAAATACCATATCTTTGCAGATCCAAAGTAGTGTTATTTTTAGGAAATTATTTGTTTTATTATATACCTCGGAGAAAATACCGAGGTCCAGACCTCGGTGACCTCAATAGAGCGTTGGCCAGGATAATTGTGATATTTTCATATCCTCCCATGCCTAATCCCTACTTTTAATACATGGTTTAACAATAATTAAAAGGTTCATATAATGTATCTGCTGCTAAGCATATTTAGGCTGTAGGCAATTATGTTTGAGGACTGATTTATGCTGTAATGTACATTAAATTAGCCCTATTGACATGCTGATGTCATTAATCTCACGGTTGCTTATGATTACTGGTGTAACCTATTTGACTATTGACACATGTACTTTAAGTGTTAAATAAATACCGTTTCCAGCTAAATACTGTAAATGTACTGTAAATATACTGTTGGTAACACAGCACCTATTAAGACAATAATGACCAGAAACCTATGCACCTTTGAACTTGTTGAAATCATGTGGAGATGCAAAGCATTTCAGTCTCTTAGCATAGCATCTTCCATCCATTACCACAACATCACATAAGTAACTCGCTGAACATCTGATACATAGTAAGAATGCCAGCACTATCAGGAAGTGTAATGGATTTTCATTGTTAAGAGTTGTCACTCATTTAATCTGTATATTTAATTCCAGCACAGAATTTCAGTATGACAATTTATTTAAATTCAGTAACCATAGCCTACTTATTAAACGGATTGACAGGACCTGCCAATCTTGTCTTGTTTGGTCATTGAGTAATATAGTTGGTCGTCGTGCATGTCAATCAAAATACCTCTCCTGTCAAGTAGGCGGGTCTTGATGCAGCTAGCCAGAGTAAAGGCTGGCTCTGTAAGATTTACAGTAACCCTCCACTGAGGACTGCTGTGACAATAGCAGACAGTATAATAAAATACAATAGAATCATTGCAGATGTACAATGACATGTAGGCATCCTTCTGAGCAATACATACAATATATACAATAAAGAGGACAACATATTCAATACATTATGCTGTACACGTGCACTACATATTGAGAGTATTATGAACATGTAATATGGAAAAAATTACTATAAAACAACAACAACATTGTTTTGCTAACCTTTCAGAGAACTTCCTCAGAGTCTGGTCAGGTGATGAGATGATCTGCTCAGGGTAGCGGCTGATGTGAGCAGGGAAGCTGCTGTATGTGGCTGTGGTTTGGTAGCCGAGTGACGCTGTCGAGAACACAGCCTGCAGATCAAACACATTTCAATGTTAGATTTGAGGCAATAACACTCAAAGATACTTTGAGAACATGTTCTTATTGCATGGCCACAGAGGTTATGTTTCCAGCTTGGTCTATCTGCTACTGTAGCAGAGTATTATAGTAGTGTACAGCAGTACAATAGAATTTGAATGTTTGTACTGAAATGCAGTCAACGTTTCGGCTGTCCTGATCTGTCTCTTGTTCTGTACTAGTGATTTAGTCAAGACAGAGGTATGCGCTCTGTCTCACTAACACATTACTAGTTTGAACCTAACACATATATACACAATATAGCGAACACACCGACGAGTTGGTGCCACCCTCTGTGTTTAGGGCTCGCCTCTGCCCACGGAGCTCCTGGACTCCGCTCAAGGGCGACACGGACACCTTGAGCTGGCCCTGGCACTGACCACCGAAGTCGGTGATGTGGTACCAGCCGCACACCGTCTGGAAGCCAGACAGCAACGGGGACAGATCCACAGAGGCGAACCCAACCAGACTCTCCTCCACCTCTGCAGGAACCCAATCAAACAAGTAAATCAAGAACAAGTAAAAACAACAAGACTAATCCGTACAGTTATGCAGAATTATGAAACACCGTGTACTGTATATGCGGAATGTATTGACTTTACCTCCCTTGTGCCAGACTTTGAAAACCAGACACTGACGTGGATCTACCAGTAACTGTTTTGATAGCCTGGAACACATAAAATGTTTTTATAGATTTATAGATTAGATTTTATACACAGCGCCCACCTCAGGAGGTGCATGGTACGTACATAATGTAATCTGAGCTATACCTGCACTCGCGCTGGTGGTTCCACACGGGGCACTCGCTGGCCACGATCGCCGTGGAGACGGGTTCCGCCAAGTCAGCGGTGACGTAGGACACACAGCAGCGGGGTGGCCCTCCGCCTTGCTCAGCTGGTGCACCGCCTAGCAAAGAGACGGCACCGCACTGTGAGCGATAGCCAACAGTGACTGAGCACTTTCTCCCATGCTTGGAAGGCCACTCATGCACATTTACCAGGTAATGTGAACAGCAAAACAAAAAAAATCGGATTTGAGCACTAAATTGGAATTGGTACCAAGGACTGCAGTCTGAACATATCTTAATAATAGACATAATTTATAAAACTTTAGAGCCTATGTATTTATATAGACTATGTATATCTCCACTATGTACTAGATAATCGTTGTTTGCTGCTATATAAATGGTTAAGATACCATTTACGGCAGACCATCACCTTGAATTGGACTTGTCAAATGGTTCTTATAATACAAGTAATTTATTTCAAACAGTGTTAAATCTTATGTTTTATAAGATACATTTAACTGACTAGTATATCTGGTGCCAACTAGCGATACGTAGGCAACCAGAGCCTGGAATGTAAACAAGTGGCACATTTCAGCAACAAAGCGTTATGTGTGCCTGGGCCTGAAGAGAACCCCAGGCTTCACAGCTCACCCTTCAGACTGAGGTGCATGGCCCTGTCCACTGTTACAGCCACAGCAAACGACTCCTCCAGGTGTGTGTCCAGGCGGCCTGTGCCGGCGGGGGGCTCCGTGTGATGCCCACCCTGCATATGTGACCCCGCGGCGGGGGAAGCAGCTCGTCCCACCACCTCTTCGTCTTCCTCCTCCTCCTCCTCTGATAACAGCGCCCCCTGGCTGTCGTCTACCGCCACCTCACGATCGTCGGCTGACCTGCTGGGGGCCGACTCCGTAGTCATGGCGATGTGCACCCTGAGGGCGGCGCCGTGCAAATCTGGAGCCGAGCGTCGGAACATGGGGTACACTCCTGTGTCCCCATAGAACACAGTGTTAGCTTATAGACCTGAACACAGACTACACTCCTGTGTCCCCATAGAACAGTGTTAGCTTATAGACCTGAACACAGACTACACTCCTGTGTCCCCATAGAACACAGTGTTAGCTTATAGACCTGAACACAGACTACACTCTTGTGACCCCATAGAACAGTGTTATCTTATAGACCTGAACACAGACTACACTCTTGTGACCCCATAGAACAGTGTTATCTTATAGACCTGAACAGACTACACTCCTGTGACCCCATAGAACAGTGTGTTAGCTTTTACACTGATGTAGTTGAGACCACGCCACACAACACTACCCCAGCCTGGCAATAAGTGTCCCGTGTGTTGGGGGCGGAGCTACTGAGGGAGCACCCTATTGCATTGAAGGGAGAGGTGCTTTTGTTCTGTTCATCAAGCTATAATATCAACAATCTTTATCAGCTGACTCCACCTTTTATTACCAACACAATATGAGGGGGCCATCTTTAACGCCGTACCACTGAGAGTCCTTTTCTGTGCCCCACCCGTCGCCAGAGAGGCCAGGTCGACGAACGCCGAGCCCACCAGACGGTCCCTATCGCTGGGCCTCTGCGCTCGCTCCTTCCCGAAGGCCACCCACAGCTGCACCTCCAGCCGCTCCTCCCTCAGGTACCACAGCAGGGGCTGGCTGCTCCTGAGCTCCACGGTGCGGGAGCCCGGGAAGGCCACGGTTGCCAGGCCCTCCTCCCCCTCCGGTGCCGGGTGCCTCATCTGGGAGTTGAAGGCCTCCTGGTCGTACAGCCTGTATCTGAAGTAGCAGTAGGTGGAGCGCTGGAGCTGGCTGTGGCCGGGCAGCAGCAGGCAGGGGGCGGGGAGCCACGCCCGGGGCACGGAGACGCTCAGCGACAGGCTGCCGGCGCGCCCTAGCCACCCCTCCTCCTCCTTGCCGTCCTCCTGGTTGGCACGCCCTGCAGCCTCCCAGCCCATGCTCCGTGCGACGCTCACCGCCCGCTCCCTGTCTGCGTGGTGGGCGAACCCCATGGAGAGCTCCAGGCCGCCCACCGAGATGTGGCGCTGGTGCGGCGGATCCTGATTGTGGGGAACGTACAGCCCGAACCAGCCGGAGATGCCTGGGCGTCCGGAAGAGGGCAAAACAATGTGCTCATGCTGACAGAGCTGCTTGGGAGAAATCCTCATAGCACAGCCTCGTGATGATGATGAGCGTTAACATACCTGTTCTTTTATGGATGAGATCGCCAAGCGGAATTTTAACTGTGCCCAAAACTGTGTCTGTAGATTTAGAGGAGTCCATCACTATGTTCAATCATAATACGAAGGATAAAGAAGAAAAAAAAAAAGCTTTTGTAGATACAGTGCAGAATAAGTACATACATTGTATTTAAATTAAAGATCAAGAGAGTATTTCCCATATTGTCTTGTCTGCATATGAGATGCTTTCAGGAACTAGCTAAACAAAACTTGTGCGTTTTCATGATCAATCGACAACGCAAATAAATGTGTGAATTAATTAAATATATCTTGTAACTATATAGCTAGGCTACGTAACATGATATTCCAGTAGGCCTACAAACAACTGAACATCGCCATAGTTTTGATTGACATGCAGTCTGACCAAACAGAAGGCTGATACGTTCCTTCCTATCTGCCATTTTGTCCGACAAACAATACTTTTTGTCATCCTCGTCAACATCTCCATCTAAAAACTGCATATTTATGGGACTGACTATAACACTGGTTATGGTTTTACATAACCATATCCTGGTATTTTTCTAGATGCTGTTGATGTTTTGAACTAGTGACAAATACACACAAGTTCTTTTTAAATTAAATACTTGAAACGTGGAACTTGGTTCTGGCAAACACACATCTCATTGCGAGATCAATCCTGTGTGTTTACCTATTAGTTACAGTATATGGTGTTTATACTGGTGATTCAGATTCCGAGATCAACCCCCACTTAATACAAATGCTCAAGTACTCACTCGTTTTCTCAAAATTACAAAAATGCGCACATCTAGTATTAACCAATTAGATTCTGTTTCAACGAAATCATCAATCATCATTGATATTGATACATTGATATTTTGGAGGCTGACATAGTATAGTATGATATAGTAGGCATTTAGGCTTGTGAGTCCATACTGCAAGCTACAGTTGAACTTTGCCAGGAGTATCAGTGTGGAAAACCTCAATTCAAAAGCATTTGTTATAAAAGTGTCAAACTTCCTTACATACAATTGAACTACCTACATTTATCTTAGTATGCCAGAGAGCCAGTGGAAACCAAAACGTTTGACGTTCGCTAATGTCATCATTTTGGTAAGAAACAGCCAATCAGGTTTGCTACACTATTGACAAACACTTTTGCATTGAAGGCTTCCAACACTGATTCCCATAACAAAATTAAACTGGAGGCCAGTGTGCACCATTACCCCTGCGAGCGTCTCTGTTCCAGACGGTGAAGACAGCCGACGCCTCTTCCAGAAGCTCAGCAAGGCTGCAGCTCTCCCCGCTGGCCCTCTGCACGTGCAGCTCCAGGGGAACCTCCGTCTGGAAGTCAAACTCGGGGCAGAAGGTCCTGGCGGCCACGCGGCTGCTCCACCGCTCACTGTCGGGCAGGAGGGAGAGCTGCACCGTGACGTAGGCGTTCACTCCCACCTCCGCAAAGTACTGGAGCCTCTGGTCGTGCTCTGCTAGTGCTCTGCAACCAGCGGGGAGGGGAGAGACTTAGCTGGGCTAGGATGGGGCGGGAAGGCTCTCTGTGGCCTGTGGTCAGATTTCATGACGTTGTCCCTACAAATCTGAATTTCTATGACCTATAACGAAGAAGAAAAAGATGGACAGCCAGCATGGTAATGATAAACAAACTGCTAATGAACGTGGTGATACTTTACTACTGTAAACAGTCAAGATGTCAACATCTCTCAAATATCTCTACATGTAACGCCACATCCATGGTGTTTCCATTTGAATAAATTAACTAAAATGTAAACATGCCGCAAACAATATTCCCCGATGATCCCACGTCATCACATCCCCTGGCGTTCCATGTCTGGAACAGACTTGATGTTCCAGATATTCAGTGGGGAAACGCCCAGGATAAGCCCTGGAGGCCTATGGGAGTGCTGTACCTCGCCGCTGCCTGCAGACCGGCTGCTCTGTGCACCTGAACCACCAGGGTGACAGCGCGGGCCAACCTGCCTCTGGCCGCCGACACCTCACATCTCATTGGACGCTGCTTGTAGTGGACACACACCTCCAGCAAGCCTGCGGAGCAACACGGACGGTGCACCACAGTGTTGTCACTGCAGTGTTTTCATGACACCGTCACCTTCTGTGTGTGTGTGTGTGTCTAGTATGTAGTTACAAATCCCTAAAGCAAACATCTCTAGGATGCACCTCCTGTGTTTGCCGCTCTCAAATCCATTGCAGAAAAGCACTTTTATATCCATAATCACCAACTCTTCTTCAGATAACTGCTTCATGTGAAGTTGTATTACCCCGGTGTTGTCTTGGCCGTTAACATTTAAGATGCATGATGTGCTCTGTAGACCAGTGTCTTATTCTATCATGTTTTAGTTGTTCTGCGGTCTGTGTTTCTCTGCACTCTCTTCTTGTTTAGTCTCTCTGTGTTTAAAAGGTCTATTGTGGTTACTGCGTTTCTGCCATGTCTGTTATTCAATCCCACTACCCATTCTCAACAGGTTTGTCTTCTGCCAGGCCCTTATTGTAAACAACAACTTATTCTTAATCGACCTGCCTGGTAAAGTGTGAGTGTGAGTGTGAGTGTGAGTGTGTGTGTGTGTGTGTGTGTGTGGTACCTGAAGGCTGAGGATACTGCCCAGTGGTGCTGTCAATCACAGGGACCAGGGGCAGGGTGAACACTGCAGTCTCGTCAGGCTGCTGCCTCTGCATGGTCACCATAGCGCACAGCTTGGACAGAGGAAGGGTTCCTTTGGCCGCAAGCTGATCACGGACATTGGGATAGTAATACCTGCAAAGGCACTTACTCATTAATACAACAGGGTTTCTGCAGGTTTCAACACGTTTAGAGGAGCTTTCGTCTCCCTCATTTTCAGTTGGGTTGAATTGCACTAGGGGGCGTGGTTCGTTTGGGCAGGTGTGAATACAGCAATCGCACCAAACAGGTGTACCAAGACCTCCTAAAAGAGGTGGTCTTCGTACGCTTTCATTCAATTCAATTCAGAAACTCTGGAGCGGTTCGTTTGTGGTGAGAAAATCTGACCTCAAACAGACCCAACTGCTGGAAGAACTGCACATTTGTGGACTAAACCAGCTGTTGTAGTCAACTGCGCTGTGCATTCTGGGACGACGACACGTTTGTTGACAGTTTGCACTTTAGCAAACATGACATGCTAATCATGCAAATGTACGTTTTAGCTGTAGATAATGACTAGTATCAGTCGTCATCATCATTATCAGTCAGTGGATAAGAGCAGCCGCTAAATACTATGAATGTAGTGTGTCAAAGTGTCGCTGACCTGCACCACACTTCAAAGTGAACGCCCCCTCCGCTGGCCAGTCCCTGTCCCTGGGAGGCCAGGGAGCTGAGCAGCAGCCTCTGGAGAGGCACACTGGCGGGAGCCAAGAGAACGTGGGTCTCACTGTGGCCAAACACCGGGTCAGGCACGCAGAGGGTGGTGGCTGTGCGGAACTGCTTCAGATACACACCTGGTGGAGATTAGACACAACTCACATTAGACATTATATAGAGGAGACAGACCACTTAGAGAGTCCTCAATAGAACTCTATGGGAGAAGTACCAGAGACATTATA
>JAODTR010003558.1:0-12696 GCA_025399935.1 Amblyopsis rosae
AGATATAGTATATATATAGTATATATATATATATATATATATACTATATATATATATATATATATATATAGTATATATATACTGCCGCTAGATGTCACTAAGTGAAACAACATACTCAGACCAAAACAAACAATCTGTGTGCCGCCCCCACACGCACGCACGCACACACACACGCATAAGCGGCTAGACCGGCTATGTAAACAAAGAACAAAGGAGTTCCGATTACAACACAAACAGGGAGTGTGCTGTCATTCTGACTTCAATGACTCCACTATATTTTTACATAGAAAACAGTTGCTGCTGTAAGTAATGTTTCAAATATAATGTGCCATCCTTGTAGAGACACAATGGAGGACGACTACGAGTACCACGACGACAACGACACGTACGAATACGGCGACTACCACTCCATATGCGACAAGGAGTCCGTGCGGCACTTCGGTAGCTTCTTCCTGCCGGTCGTCTACGCCCTGGCCCTGGTGGTGGGAGTGGCCGGCAACGGGCTGGTGCTGGTGGTGTACGCGTCGCCGCGGCGACTGCGCACGCTGACCGACACGTGCATCCTGAACCTGGCTGCGAGCGACCTGCTGCTGCTGTTCACGCTGCCCTTCTGGGCGGCCGACGCCGTGCACGGCTGGAGGCTGGGCGATGCTGTGTGCAAGCTAGCCTCCTTCCTGTACAGCGCTAACTTCAGCTGCGCCATGCTGCTGATGGCGTGCATCAGCGTGGACCGCTACCGCGCCGTGGCACAGTGGACGGGGGGCCGCGGGCGGCCGGGCCCTGGAGCAGGGAGCGGCAGGAGGCGGTGGAGGCTGGTGGTGGGGGCGGTGTGGGCGGCGGGCATCCTCCTGGGCGTGCCGGACCTGGTGCTGTCCAGGATGAAGCACACATCACACGGTCCCGCCTGCCTGCCCGTGTATCCGGCCCACATGGCCCTGCCGGCCAAGGCTGCCCTGGAGCTGCTGGAGGTGGGGCTCCGCTTCCTGCTGCCCTTCCTGGTCATGGCCGTGTGTTACGCCCGGGTGGGCCGCTCGCTTGCCCGTGCACCGGGTGTGCGCAGCGACAGGAAGTGGCGCGCCATGTGTGTGCTCCTGGCCGTGCTGGGTGTCTTCCTGCTCACGCAGCTGCCCTACAGCGTGGTCAAGATGGTGCGTGCTGCCGACACTCTCTACGCCCTGGTGAGCGACTGCGCCGTGAGCCGGGGCCTCGACCGCGCCCTGCAGCTGACCGAGAGCCTGGCGCTGTGCCACGCCTGTGCCAACCCCGTGCTCTACGCCTTCGTGGGCTCGTCCTTTCGCGGACACGTGATGCGGGCCGCCAAGCGGCTAAGCCAGAGGCTGGGCAAGAATAGGGGCAGGGGGGGCCAGGAACCCGCGGTGGAAATGGCGCTCCACGGACCACCGCACGCACCCTCGCATTCGCCCTCCGCCTCGGACAACGCAGACACCAGCACCTTCACCATCTGACTCAAGGGACTCATGGACCCTCATGTAAATAGCTAGAGCTCCATGTAAATACTGTACACAGCTCTCGATACAACAGACATAGCACTTACAATAAATATATATAATTTAATACATTGAAGGTACTCAAGAACGCTTGCAACTTTGAACTCAAACCAAAACATAAACACATGCTCCCTCAGAAACTCCAGCCAACACATTGAATATGCATTGCCAAGGCTGGGATTTTATTGTTGTTTGCGGTCTGCACCACTTTGTTTGAGTTCCTATTTATGGAGCCAGGGCTGTGTAGAAGCACCTGACGCACAGTGAATGGTAAACTAGCAGACTGCAAGGAGATATTTGGCTAATTTGACAAAAAGCGTACAGTATTAGCTTACAATGACACACCTATACATTTTAAAACAATACATATAAATACAATTTTATAAATAATAAAAGCAGAAACTGATCTGGTCCCATCATTATTTTACAGAGCTGTAGTTATTTTAACCTACAGGGACATTTGTCTGTATTATACATTATTTCTTGTATTGTTATAGATGCTTTGTTAAGTCATGTAATACAAGCGTCTCATTTTACTGTCACTCCCACTATCAGAAAGGCATTTTAATTTGCGGTTGGGATAGTTTTCATTATAGTATGGTGTCTAAAAGTGAGAGAAAATACCTCAGCATCAGACACTGGCTGCCCTCGCCGGGAGCAACCGTTTAGTTTAAAACTGAGACCACTTAATGTTCTGTTCTGTCCCATTTGCATACTTCTGGTTTAACCAGAATCATGCACAGCACTACATTGAAATTAAAGTTACACAATATCCTGCTGAAACAATCCATTTACACCTGTTGCAATTAAGGCAGTTTGACATTTGAGTTTGACAAATTGTTCAGTTCTTTGACAATAAAGATTTGCATATGCCATTGGTGGGAAAAGCATGTCCTCCAACCTTCCTGAGCTTGTTCAGACTTACAGTGAGGGTCTCACCCAACTCAGCTCTACTATGAAAGAGGCAACAAGATTTTCGAACAAATAACCTTAATGGATGCCAACACAAATGCTAAATGTCATTGTTGTGCTGTACAGTTATGAATGCAACATAGGCTCTCACTTGCTCTCACTTGACATATAGTCTGTGCCACTTGCACACATCACATTTTAGTGAATGTGAGGTTTTGGGTGGGGACAAGTGTGGGTTTATTACACACATTGGAGGGGGTTGGCTTTGACTCTACAGTCAATGGAACAAGAGTAATATGAAGACTGTCATTAGTGCCTTCACACAAAGAACATAGGGAGCGTGATCCTTTCAAGCCACTTCCAATGAAACCCCTGTTTCCTCTTGAGCTTTTCTTTTCAACCTATAATAACAATCGGGCTTAGTAAAAAAGAAGCTGTGCCTTGCAATACACAAGCCCATATAATGGCAACTCATTTTATTGGTATCTTTGAGTTGTTATTCTCTCCAATGCAATTGCCCATGAGAGTCATGCAATGCCATTCAGCAAGTTTATACTCTAAACTAGAAGAAAACTACTTTGGTTGGACAATCAAAGCAATCTACATGTATTCAGTGAATTTCAAATTGAGGGTCATGTGGCTATAATACGAGTCAAACACTGCCTCATTCAGGACCAATTCACAGTGCCACCACATTGCACGCTGTAGTGGAGGGACCCATTGCAGACCAGATCCACTATAGCTTGTCAAGTCAAAAAACAAACAAACTAATATTTGTTTATGATATGCTCCATAATAGCAATAGTTATTATCAGACTCAGCCCAGATTTATGAGATGGGCTTTGTGTTATATAGAAAGAGGTAAATAAGCACTAGTATGACAAAAGATTTGACAGGCTTTCACCATGATCATAAATACAAATGCAAGAGTGTCTGCTTCTTAAAAAGAATTGATGAGTCAGATGGAGTGCTTGTACATACAAGAAAACAGGCATCGTTTAAAATGGTATTAAACAAGGAAGACTAAACACTGGAAGGGTCATTAATCAAACAGATTTAAAAAATATATATAAACTGTAGGTCTGATGAAATAAGAATCAAAATATGACTTCCTGGCCAACACTGAATTTCAAATGATGTGAAGATTATGTTGCAATAAAATGTAACACTTACATTGTATTAATCAAACACAAAATCAGACATATTGTACCCAAGAAGTTTCAGTTAATGCAGAAAATTCACTATGCTATAAATACAATTATTTAGATTGTGTTTCAGAAGGGTTTGCGTGCATTTGTGGAGATTCAATGGCCTGAAGCAAAGAAACCAGGTCTGGGCAATTAGTGGTTATAATGGTTACAGCCTTGGAAAGAAAGCCCCCCTTCCCTCCCCCCATCAAAAAGCTTATGGGATTGATTTACAGGAAAAAAATGTATTACTATAGTATATATATACACTGTATGTCAGCCAAACGTTTTATATCTGTGTATTTGCCTATTTGCAATGTAAGATGCACTTGAGTGTTTTGAACGGCATCCTAAATAAAATGTAGCATTATTATTAAACTCTCCAGTCAGTGCCATGTGACCAGTGGCACTGGTTTCAATCAGGAGTTGGTCCCTGGGCACCTGCTCAATGCTCCCTTGAGGGATGGGTTAAATGCAGAGAGCAAATTTCGCTACACGTATGTGACAATACATGCACCTTTACCTTTACCACAAGCCTTATTATACAGAAAGTCCAGGGACTATATTATGCTGGGGAAAACCAGTAGTTCTCAAATACAATGGAAAAATATTATATTACATGTACATTCTGGAAAATGTCTTACTGAGGTCATAGAGACTATGACACAGAAAGGAATTCAGACAATTACAAGAACCACCCAGTTTATTTTTGTTGCATTATTGCATGGCTGTATAATCAATAGGTCCAATGCAATGTGCAATGTGTACATAAAAAGTTCCTTTCAGAGCAGCTTGGACAGCCACATTAATTGAAGGGTTTTCATGTGAAAGATACGTAAATGGAACATTGTGTGATTTGTGGGTGTACACTGTACACATGCTCTCGCTTTGTACACAGGAAAAAAAAATCTGATCGATGATCATGCAAATTGATCATTTATATATGTCAGAGTTATCTTGTATTGTGTACAGTTACAGTAGTAAGCAAATACAATTAATTGAAGCGATTGCCACAATTAACAAAAAATATAACCAAATAATGTCAGAAAACCGCACCAACAAATAGGTTACAAAACAATCCAAACTTTATTTCTGTGTAATACGGCAGTGGTGTGTAGGACAGTGGTCGTTTTTGACTGTTAATGCAAATTGACACTTCACAAACAATAATCGATCATCGATTTCAAATTTGCATCCCTACAAAAAAAATGTTTTGTTTCAAATTGCTAGTATGTTACCAAGTTATATCTGGAAAATGCAAGTCAAAAGGTCACGCTAATCAGTCAATACAAAGCAGAATAAAATATTTGCGATAGAATACCACATGATGTACTCAAAGAAAATATTTCCGTCTAGTGAAATGACAAAAGTGGGGTTCACTTATGGCAAATGGCAAAGAGAGGTCATATATATATATATATATATATATATATATATATATATATATATATATACACACACACACACACACACAGTATATAATAAGGTCTGGAAGCTACAGTCTAGTTCAATTTCACTGTTATCGAACAGTACAATGTTATAAATCGTCGACTAATAGAAAACAAAATGGAACATACCACTGCTCCACCATTTCTTGCCATGGATGACATAGTGGTCTTGATCCCTGCGGAGAGTGCACTCCATGTTGGTGGCGTCGCTGGATGCCACGTCAGGCTCTGGGGAGGACAGGTTGTTTACACAGACGCCTTTTGAACTCACTAATTCCTTTATAAAAGATACACAAGGTTATGCCAAGGTCAAAGATGTTCAAGTACAGAATGGGATTATATACACACACAATGATGACTGGTCAAAAAGGTAAACAAAAGAGAACAAAAAAGTGTGCTACATGTTAATACAGTAGATTCATGAATATGTACTGTAACAAACCTGATGCACCAATCTGTGTTTACACAATAAGGTTCTTTGTAGAGGAGAATGTATTCCAGTAAGAACATTTGAGGGATTTTTTTTCCCCTGTTCCCCTTAGTGACAGAAAACTAATCTAATCTAAAATCTACAGTGCTACTCCGAACACCATCTGTGTTTCGTTCAAGTTAAGGAGGATAATCACACCCAGTGCAGTCACCCGTGATGATAACACACTGTTTCAACTAAGATGACGATGAAGGTAAAGAAAAATGAGAGCAATTAGTCATGGAGGACTGGACTTTTACACTGCTGGCATACAAGGTTCATAGCAGGGTATATATTGCAGGTATATCCTGCCCCAGACTGCCCACAACCACAGCCATTATAGGAATGTTAAGAAGCAAAACCGCAGCCTTTGACGGTTATCTCATTTACGTATACTAAACAAAGTGCTGTGGAATGTTCACAAACATGTCAAACTGTTGTCTCAATTTGTAACATTTGCATCTTGTGACTGATATTCAATTTCATCCATGTTTTGAATGTCAAGCACCTACACTTTATTACCTTATATAACGTATAACCTTTATTATTATTATTCTAGAGACCAGGATGTACAGTAGTGTACCTGTCATGCAAAAGCAGGAGCGGATCTCTCCGTTTAGCAGTGGCTCCAGCCACTGCTTCTTCTGCTCCTTGCTGCCAAACATATGGAGCATTTCCATGTTTCCTGTGTCTGTGGAGAGAGAAGTTAACAGTTAGAATGTCAAGCACCTACACTTTATTACCTTATTTAACTTATATATACTTCCATTATATAACACTTCCATGTTTCCTGCCTGTGGAGAGACCAGTTAACGGTTAGAATGCGGTCTTGTAGGGTCAAAGCTACAGTCTCTCACTTTGTTATTTGGTATTGCACTCTGTCACCAGTATATAAAAAACTCTTCTTCAAAGAGGCTAATGGGAAGGCTTTCATCAAAAGATTAGCTAGATAAAACCATGAGCCATTAATAGCAGC
Organism: Amblyopsis rosae; assembly: GCA_025399935.1. Lineage (NCBI taxonomy): Eukaryota > Metazoa > Chordata > Actinopteri > Percopsiformes > Amblyopsidae > Amblyopsis > Amblyopsis rosae. The sequence continues at coordinate 6,501 of JAODTR010003558.1, forward strand.
AAAATATACCATTTATTTATATTAAAGTATGATATTGTAGCTTTAAATGTACGACATGTATACCCATTTAACTATACAGTTTACACAGGGTTGCCAACTTTCTATTTTTTTGGCAGGAGATTCATTGAAGTCAATGGAATGTATTTTTCATGCTAACGTGAGACAGGACATAAAAGCACATGGCACACGCCAGATGCGTAAGAGTTGGCGACCCTGCTTTAAAACCAATGCAGGAATACTGCAACAAATGACACAAAGCACATTAGCATGGCCTTGTCAAAGTGGCTGTTGTTGTCGTGTTAGCGTTACCACATGCTATTTCCAAGGCCAATAAATAGGTGCGGCATGTGCATTGTACCACCTGGTGCTTGGCAGTTGAAGACCTCAGGGGCATACATGCAACGGCCCGTCTCCTCGGCAACGTAGGCGTAGTCCAGTTGACTGAGTCCACTGACTGCAGGCAGGAACAGATTCCACAGTCCAGCTTCCTTAGCCTTGGCCTGAACTCAGTGGCAGGGTCATTAAAGGGAGAGTGTGAATTGATTTATTAGCACATTTCTTCCAACCAGGAGGCTAAAAATTATTTTCACATTCATGTAGTTTTTGATAAATATGTGAGTATACTCTTTAACTATTGTATACTGTAGTTGGGCATTGTTAGCAACATTTACGTTTGTTAGCATTTTTGCTAGGTGGCTGTTTAAAAACATGTTCTAAAATAACAAAGGTGGAGTCAGTGAAGCTAGAGAAAGACTGTTGACATTTTCAACTTGATCAAACTGAAAGCACATACAGTATCACTTCATTGCCATAGGGTGCTCCCTCAGAGACTCCGCCCCACACATTGCCAAACATGCATTACCATGGCTAAGACATTGCTGTGTGCGGTGCGGTCTGCACCACTTCGTTTGTGTTCCTATTTACAGAGCCACGGGATAAGTGACAGCTAGCAGCCCGTAAAGAGATATTCACAGAATTTGACATAAAGTGTATTACGGTAGCTTGACCCCATGTTTAGCAGCAGAAGTACTGCAAGTTTCAATTAAATTATTATTTATGTATTATTTGTCAATAAAAGCAAATCAGACTTGCGCACACAATCCATAGCTGTGTAGTGTTGTCAGTAGTTTAAAAAATAGTTTGCTGTAGTTTTTTCTATTTACTGTATGTGTCTTTGCGTTGCCTGTTCTTATTCGCTCTGTATATGCGTGTACTGTATTGCTGGTATCAATCGTATTGTTACTATAATTGTTTTTAATAACATGTCCATGGACTGCGGTTGAAAATTAGCCGTCTGGCTAAAACCGGCACCTTCACTGAAATGTGGATTAATGTGCGCTGTCCCTGTAAAAATAAAGCTCAATCAATAGATTGTGTTGACATAAAATACACTACAGCACTGTAGTCTCTCTTGGTCTACAGATTGCACAGAGTCACTCATCGCTAACCTTCAGCTCTTCTATGACATGGGGAGTTTGCCATCTCTGTGGGGACCCTGCATGTTTGGAGTAGTACTCTGCAATGTTCTGGGAAGAGAAGAAGATGCATCATACACCAATTACAGCTAGAGGGGTCTGTGATATGTAAACAAACATAGGATCTTGTCTCTTTTGGACTAGCGCTAGCTCATCAAACGCGGTGTAATGCTTGTCCTGGGAACTGACCTCCTGAGCAGGAAGGACGTGCCGTCTCATGAAGGCTTTGACCTGCTGGAGAACAGCCTGGCCTTTGGCTGTCTGGAGAAAAAGCCCCTCTTCCTCTGGGCCTGGGACAGACCTGGAAGGCCACACAGGTCAGACACAGACAAGAAAACAGCAGGCTGCAGTGTCAAGCTGGGTTCCAACTGCTGCTCTAGACAGCTACTGGATTTGGTTCTCATGTGGAACGCACACAATATTATGAGGTCATAGTAAAAGTCCAACTGGCTGGAGCCATAACAGATAAGAGAATGATTTCCTGGTTATGTTCATTTTAATAATGAAACATAGGTGTCCCATATCGATAAGTGTGTTGCTAATATAAATCCTTTTACAGCCACGCACCTTTTTGCAATCTGCAGGGCATTGTTAGCCAAGGGCTCCACACACTGGCCAAACTCATCTGCATTAGGAGCACTGGCATTGCCCAATAGATGGCGTGCATACACCCCCTGATTAAAATGGACAGAATGAAAGTGAAAGGGGTATACATGTTTTAATATGGTAGTTATACCTATATCATAGATTCAATTATGTGTGTGGGTGGGTGGGTATGTGTGTGTGTAAAACAGAGGCAAACCTGGGAAATTCCAGCTAGCTTGAAGAACGAGAGAGCCAAGTAGAAGTTTAACTGTGGCAATGGTAATGGGATCCCACGACGGCAGCAATAGATGGAGATCAGGTCCTCTACACTTGGAATGCCTGGTTAGGGTGACCAATTTTAAATTTAAAGAGGCTCAAATCACATCAATATATAACATACATTAATTATGGAGGACCCTAAAATACCTATCTGGGAAGATTATTTTATTTTTGAGCAGTGCGAGTAGACTGAACATTTAAATGAAGCACAGACTAGATTGATCTCTTGGCAAGGATGAGCCATCAATCACCTGCATAGGCACACATTTGTCTTGCATCACAATGTGAATGGCAAACGGTCCCCCCCATATTTTAAATAAACCTCAAACCTCTTTTAGAACCTCAGATTAATGGATTCTGATGACATTTAAAAACACTACAACAGCACTGGAATGCATTACACATTCCAGGGTTCTACATGTATTGATCTTGATTATCTATCTATGTTACCTTCAGTGCCCTTAACACCGCCCATTGTGCTGAGGATAGTGATGCTTTTTGGCCAGTAGTAAGGCATTAGAAAGTAGGCCAGGTCTGCCAAGGGCTGTCCAGTGGTGGACAGCTCCCAGTCCAACACCGCAATAACCCGTGCCTGGAAACAGTGGTGTCGTGGTGACTGGTGGATAAATGCATGACTGAGATAGAAGCATTTGTTCAAATTCTACCTCGGTCGGATGAAAGACCAAGTTGTCCACTCGAACATCTCCATGAACGAGGGTGACCTCGTTGTCATTTGCTGGCAAGTTATTCAACAGCCAATCGGAGAGCTCGTTCATTGCTGGGGTGTCTTTATGGGCTGCTGCCTTGTACTGCTTTGTCCAGGTGGACACCTTGAAGAGTAGAACGCGGTTCAAAACACTACCAGACTAGGAATGGCATTTGACAAGGCTCATTAAGGTAGTAGTATTGGTTCAATGCATGTCACATAACTATGATCTCACCTGTCTCTTACAATAGCCGGGCCCTCTCCCAAACCCTTCCAGGTTTAGGGATGCCAGGCTCAGAGAGTGGAGTCTAGCCAACACCTCCACAGCAGCCACATACAGAGCGGTCCGCTCCGCACCGCTCACTCCCGGGATGCGGAGATCCCGGAATATTCGCCCCTGTACCAAATGGACATACGTAAATAAAATGCCTTCAAACTGCAATCTCAGTAACGCATGCATTTCATACTTAATACTAATGCGTACCTGTACATGCTCCATCACGTAGAACTCGGTTCCAATGACTGCAGCATCGGGGCAATACAAGATGGGCTGGGGAACTGGAAAGTTGACAGAGAATAGGGACTTCTGCACTCGATACTCCCTGTCCACCTAAACAACCACAGTCAGTAAGGGAGTTCTTTCACTTAGTTAGTAATATTAGTATTAAGGACACATACGTACAAATGGCTCTTCATTTATATCCCATTAGGCAATATTAAAAAGGTCCTGTAAACATAAACGTAGCAGCAAACAACTATTTTTGTACTATTGTGTAATGATATAGTGGAGTATTTGCATCCTGAGCAGAGAATTACATCACACTCTCTCTCTGGGCGTGTTGTAATCACAGCTGCTGGTGTTTAGTGTGACACCTAGTGGCAGACAAGATCACACAGCGTTCCTTTAACGTTAGCGCCCAGCAAGGCTTACCTTGTGAGCCCCTGGCAGGAGAAAACCAGGTGGCTTCTTTCTGAGGACGTAGTGCTTAGTGAGAGTTTGGATTAGAAAGGTCGGGTTGGATTGGCCAACACTGGAAAGACAATGTCCATATTTTATCAGATAAACATGACATGTCAACTTTGTAAATTAAATGCCATACAAAGACCTTACCTGTATTGTCTAACAGTGAGTGTGTCATTGTTGGAAATCAACAGCTTCCCTGCCAGATACTTTTGAAGCTGTTCAACGTTGAAAGAATGTTGTGCACGCACAGGAGTTGTCAGGTCTTCCATATCTCACAGTAGATTATTGATTTCCTGGTGCGTTCGTGTTGAGCAATATGCAGTCTTGCTGCACGACTGGTGTCGGACCGCTAACTGAGGCACACCTAGGAGTGCATGAACATATAACTGCCCTACACGGGTCAGAATTACACATTTATCTGCAGTTACGGCTGGAATCCACCAAGGCATTAAGCAGCCAATAAGAAACTATTCACCTGAACAGACGAGGGCTATAGCCAAATAATTATTGTATCTTGGAAGGGCAGCTGTAAATAGTTCATATTTACTTGGGAAATATATATATTTTTTTATAAACAGCAGCACTATTAATGTGATGAAATTAATGCAAATAACAGCAATATCATTTCAGTCTACTTGATCATTTAATAGACAATACAAATGTACACATTTTCCCCCACATAAATATTCTTACATAAACGTAACAAAAATATCCTCATTGTATGGCTCCAACATGCCACGGTAAATCATACAGAGCGTCACAAAATAGTACCACACAACTATTTGACCACATTGACACAGCAGTCAATCATGAGCCAGTGTGGATGAGGGCTAGAATAGCCGAAATCTTTCATCTTCGCAGCTGTTAACTTTAAAATAATACATTTACACTTCTAATTATAATAACCTACAGAGCTATTTTTCTTTTAATTATTGCAAATAACAGCAATAGCATTTCATCTTAAAATGTTCACATAAAAATCTAAATAAATATAAATGTGAACTGTAAACAAAGTAATAGGATTGATCTGTGATGAGACACATCAATGGTTGTGTTAATATTGACAAAATTCAAGTTTATCTACCAATCTGCATGTTACTGTATGGGCTGAAAACAGATCTACACGTCATATCCATTAAAAGACACCCCGGGACCTGGCTGGCCCCCTCTCAGCCCCTCCCCTCATTCTGCTCCTTTATGCATTTGTCAAAATTGTAGTGGGTGGAGTCAGGCTCAGAGCTGGGGTGCAGGTACACTTTAACATAAACACCCTCCATTTGTCTTCAAAACACCACGGTAAATCATACAAAATGTTATCTTTCTGGCCTCATGGTCCAAACTTCCCGCCACTATGCTTTAGCCACAATCTGTTACCTATTTAGCTCATTTAATCATGTCACTAAACTATGTGTTACAACTGTGTGACAATTCTTGGCTAATAAATAGAAATATTTTGCAATGACACTGTGGCTGGCTGCGCAAACATATTCAGTCAGAATAGTCTATATAAACATCCATTAAGACCTGTAGCCTGCCACATGTTGATTTCCATAATAGGAATTATTGAAATATGAATACAAATTATGCATGATCATATTTACATACTTTTCACACAAAAAAATACTACTTTTTCTTCTCTGAAGAACTTGAGACAAACCGCCATGCACGCTATTTTCCCATTGAGCAAGCTAATTAATTATTCACATAAAACATGTTATAATTGGAATTGTGTATTTCACAACAATTATTGAACAGTGATATATGACAAGTACACACTCTGAACCAGGCGTTACTGAACTTGAATCTGAAGCAAAGATTAAATTAATCAAGAACACCATAATCACTGACATGAGCCTACGCGCATTTGGTCATTCAGTCATGAGCAAGATGGATAAATTAAGGAACTGTTTACTGCAGAACGAGATAGCACCATTGATGTACCAGCCTACATGCTTCTGAGTGTGACACAGTTAATTGCACTTGCGACCATATGAGCGCCGGTGGGTGTGTTTGTCTAAACATGAGGTGTGGTCTAGATAGGGTTTGCCAAACTTTTTTGGTGGGTCTTGGCAAGTATAGATTAGTCTAAATAGATTAGTCGTACTTTAAATGTACACTGCTCAAAAAAATAAAGGGAACACTAAGATAACACATCCTAGATCTGAATGAATGAACTAATCGTATGAA
>JAODTR010003559.1:0-12695 GCA_025399935.1 Amblyopsis rosae
TGGGGTCCCCTGCTGGAGCTGCTGCCCCCGCGACCCGACTCTGGATAAGCGGATGAAGATGGATGGATGGATGGATTTCATATAATTACATCTCCCACACATATGCCCAACCAAAATGAATGGCCGAACAGAACTCCATTCTGAGAATACTTTTGTGAATGGAATACTGTTTTTAAGAGGGTTTGGTTCGATCCAAGCAAGCTTTCTCAACGAGCTCATTAAAGGTAATGGCGAAGTGTGTAGTTTCTAATTCGTAAAACGTTAATAGTATCAACAAACTTTCTAAGATGATTCAGGCAGACCTGCAGCTATTTGCAAACCGAGAATATTTTTAGAACCACAGGAGTGTCCTATTTCAGATGGTGTACAATATGTATGTATTATCTGACATAAATAAGATCTCTATGTATGTACGTGTCAACGTGCACAATGTGATATTCTCACTTGTAAATTGCGATATTGTGTTTAATCGGATGGCTGCTGAAATTTGGTTTCATTTGGGCAATGATATTGGGCTTCATTCAAGAGAATTCATATGTACCTTTTCTAAACAGGCTAGTTACTTTAGTGTTAATGTATTTGAAAACAAGTGAGAGGAATTATTTATATATTTTGCATAATGGCAGGTATTCCCCAATATCATCAAGATCGATTTCAACCTAAACAGATTGGACAAAAACAGAAGAAAATACTATCCCTGGTAGGCCTATTGGTGCATAGCCTATTATTTAAATAAAGGAATGAAATGAAACAGACAACAAAGGGTCAGCTCATATTACAGAAACCATGAGCTCCACATTATGGCTACTGTAATTCATTCAGACGTACCAGAATTTTTAGATTTACCAGCTTTTGCCCGGAGCCAGCTGTTACAAATGTAAATTTTACTTTACACTGTAGAGCCTTTTTTTTTACTTTTACTTGAGTACAGAAGTTGAATCAGTACTTACTTTTTTTACACAAGTATCTGTACTTCTACCTATGTAATAACTTTGTGTACTTTTAACCTCTGCATGTGTGTGCGTGTGTGTGCATGCATGTGTTCCTACCATGGCCTCAGCTCGGTGGTCTTTGACCAACTGGATCTCCAGGCCGTAGACGAAGATGCGCACCAGACGGATCCAGGCCACCTGGGTGCTCCCGCGGTTCTCGTTCTTGCTCTCCACCCGGTAATAGGGCATCTGGCCCCCACACTGCTGGGACAGCACATAGGTGCAGGTCCCCTGGAAATGGAACACGGCCCCGTCGAAGGTGTAGTAGTGGGGGTCTCCGGCGATGGTGCAGGTCTTTCTGGCCACCGTCTGGCAGGAGAACAGGAATGCAGCACCGCGGCACGCCTGGGAGAAGGAACAGGGCTGGCTGAAGCAGCTCAGGCCCGTTGACATGCACGTGCACCGCTGAGCGCACGAGGCGTCCGTCCAGAAGGAGTCTCCCAGCTGCACAGGGAAGCCTTGTGGAGGAACGTCAACACAGCCATGAGTACAACCATGGTACGTTATCCCCTTGACATAGCGGGAGGTCATGCTTTCAGTTGGCCAGCTTTAGTCTTACCGTTGTAAGTGCATCCACTGGAGCCGTGGTCCGTCTGGAACGCCCAGCGCCCCGTTACATTTACGTTGCTGCTGTAGAGGAACGGTGAACTGCTGCTTACTGCATTGGCAGTCAAGGAGCCGGGCAGAGTGAAGTGGTGGGTGGAGCTGATTGTGTCATATCCAGCCTAGAGATAGTATAATACCAACATCTCTTTAACCCGCAATGTAAATCATAAGCAGAACTAGATGTTTTTTGCACGTACAAATAATGACACTTAAGTGTAGGTTGGTGTACATACAAGGATATTGAAAGTTCTAACCTGGACAATGCGACTTGTTGGGGCTATCTCACCGTAGTTCATCAGCATAAAAGAGTAATGGCCTCCAGAGATCAACACCACTTGGAAGGTTGTGTGCTGGTCAAATGGAATTCAGAAAAGCTCTGCCATTAAGGGCTTTCTTTGTTTAGAATTCTAACATCAAATTACAACAAAGGGGACTTACTGTTCCTGAATTAGAGAAGTATGCCACCTCATACCAAGTGGCAACAAACACCCAGCTGGCTGTGAACGTCACGCCTGGAAAGTAGGTGTTGATGTCCTGGGTGGCTTGTTGGAGGACCGCTCCACTGGTGTACTGCTGGTAGGTAACCTCCCCATTAAATCTGTTGTCCAGGTCTGTCCAGAATGGGGCAATCAGATCTAGAGTGCCGTGTGATGGGAACATGTATGGCACATATTGGGACCATACATGGGCAAAGGTCAAGTGTCCATTGTTGTTGACCTGTCGATACATGGAAAGTCAAGTCAGGTTTATTTATATAGCCTTTAATCACATTGGAGTCTCAAAGGGCTGTACAGCATATATTTCACATGGAAACAAACCACACCCCCTTAACCTGCTCCTTCCCCCGAGCAAGGTAAAACTTCCATTAACCCACAGGAAGGGACCACATGAAAGATTCTTAAAAAAAAAATTATGGAAGATTTGACTATGATGTAACAAAATGAGGGCTTGGAGCCGAAGAGGCGTATACTCAGAACCGACCGCAGTGTAATAGAGTTACCTTTGATTTTATATAAAAAATTGAAAAATACAATTTAAATACCCCATCAAATTATTTTTAGAACTACCTACACAGCATATTGCACATGCTGTGCAATATGATTACACAATTACACACATTTCTTATAAAAAGCTATACTCACATATATCTGATTATATGCATTTCCAAAGTAAACAAATGGTCTGAGCAGAGCGATGACAGGGGAGCTCCCGTCATCTATCTGAGGGTTTAAATTTCCATTTCTGCTGTAGAGAATTCCTGGGGAAAATCATGCCGTCAATGTCACTTATTACTAAAGCCTCCATCTTCCGTAAGCATTTGTGCAAATGTTATAACAGCTCCAAGATTGTAGAATATTACAGAATGCATTATATCTGCCTAACATGTTCTAAAAGTTGACTCCAAACCCCTGTATATTCTCTATGGTGGCTTTTCTGCTATATTATGTATATAACCCACCTTGCTGCTATTTCTGCTTACAGCCCATGTCTGGGGGTCTAAATTTCACATATTATATATGTTAGATTCCCTGTATTTATCTTCACAAACTTCTTCAAACCACTTTGATACAAATATGTTTTGTGTTTAAAGGTGCAATATAAATAAAGCAGCCTTTATTCTACTGAAATTATATAGTTTACTAGCCGCTTTTTAGTCAAGACTGTTTTTTTACTCACCTGTAGACTGACAGGTCACTGTACCTGAAAATAAACAAGACATGGAAACAAGATTTCTTTTATACAAAAATAATTTTAGGAATTTGGTATAAGATTATTATATTAATATTTAGTCCTGTCTATATGTCTCTGCTTATACTTACTCAAAAGTCCCAGAAACACAACAGAAAACATGACGACGTTCATTTCTGTCCAGACATCAAACCTTCAGAGACATAAAACCTACTGTAATTAAATATTGTATTTATTTTACATCATTGACCTTTACAGTAGTTGCACCTACATCTGTATTTATTAGTCATAGTTTAATAATAACTATTACAGTAATTAATACAGCTAGCTGTAACCATTACTGTAATAGTTTTTGTAACACAATAAAACAGCAATGATTGCAACTATAGCTGTATTACAGTAATAATTAATTTATTGAACAATTACAATAATCTAGTAAGAAATATGATATAAGGACTCTAATGCTGCATTAGTTAACGTAATTCATTCAATGCATTTATACAATATTATATTTTTATTTAATTTGATTATGTAAATGTCTGTAATAGGGTCTATGTTCTATTAATAACTAATTAAACATGTCTTACTTGTTACACCAATTACGTATTGCTTAACCAATTACCTGTCTGCTGAATGTGTTAATTAGATTCGTTTCAATCTCATATAAATTCACCATCTTCATTAGAATTGCAAATATTCTTTGAATATATGAACAGCAATTCTAATCATAACATAAGGAATATTTAGAAAAATAAAATGCCTATATTTAGGAATAAAAGCTTATTTTAAAGCAGTCACCCGTCTTCCTGCAAGTTTCCTTGTCAATTATGTGGTTGTGTGTGTGCATGCACTCAGCTGGTGCAGCCTTTTATCACAAACCAGTTCTGCAAGGCATTTCCAGATATCACTTGTAATCCTGTAAGCACTTCAGTCCAAATGCATGATATAGAAACATTGCACCCATTTTCCACGTTTGTTTGCACGTTATCTTCTCAATCATTATTATGAAATGTCCTGTTCTCTAATAGTTTTACATTGTTACACTGATAAAGTGCCTGCTAATGCAGCTATATCACTGTATATAAACAGATATACAGTAACCTACTGTAGGCTACTAATTCAACATCTGAGGGGTCAGGCGTTCTGTAACAGTGGAATCTAACAGTTATTCCACAATGTCAGGGTCAATGCTAACAAACCCAAGTGAACACAAAACGACGAAAACCTGGAAGCTGGACAGACTGTGACTGGAACAGGAGAGCAGAACTGGAAACAGGCAGGCAGGCTCAGAGGCCGGTAGCGTGCAGACTGCCTTGTGTGTCCCCAAGAACGGGGAAACAGGACCGGATCCAGACAGGGCATTAGGAAATCGGAGAAGCAACTTGAGTACGGGTATTTGACTAATATAATCATTGGGAAGTGTTCACAGTCCTAGACCTCTGGTTAATTTGATAACTATTGGACAGCACTGAACCAATCAGCATTGCTACAATTGTTTTGATCGCCTCATCTAGCTCTACCACATTTCAAAACATGCTTGACTGCAACGTCATCTCGCTAACCCACGCTAATTGGGCCTACAGCAGGGTTGCTGTAAAAACATTAATGCCAACAGGGTTTCCAGACTGTAATCTCAGCTAAAAGATGAGAAAAATAGTCGTGCGGAGCCAGGCTACCGACACGCCAGATGTCTGTGTCTGTTAGACACATCCATCTGTAAAAAAAAAAGTGTTATATCCACTCATGCAATAGAAAAGTCGGGAGAAGAGTGAAAACATAGTTTCCATTAAGAAAAGCCTTTGCTCTTCTAAGAAATTATAAAACTGATGCTATATATTGCATCAAGTACATTCACTTCTGTAGGACCCACAGCTGCATTTTGTGCGACGCTGATTGGCCACACACTAGGTTTACCGACTAGTCAAACTAAAGCTAGCAAGACCAGGATGGTCTTGCGAAGCTACATGTGAAGAGCCATACATCGAAACTGTTTAAAAAGAGCTGTAGGCACACACAAAAAATACTTGGCAGTTGATTGGATGAATCATCTGGTCGTTTTCGCTGTCAGCAAACCTAAACCACGCCCCACACCTAAACTGAGAAATATCAGAGAAAGTGGTAACTAAATTAGTTTGAACCAATCTGACCAAGTAATATTCACTTATGGGGAATCAGAGATAACAACATAATCAGTGCTCATTTTGAAAAATAATAAAGACTGATAACCGTTAACGATCATCAATTTTTAAGTTATATTTAGAATGCACGAGTGTCTGTCTGTGCAGCCGAGTAATCACAGCGGGGCTGATAACAGTATGAAATGATAGTCGTAGAACTGTACAGAAGCGATCTAAAAGTAATAAGAACAACAGATATGCCACAAGATAAGCAACACACATGTTCCTGTACAGTAACATCTTAATGAGGCAAGATATGTTGCTTCGGATTATTTATGTACAACGACCAAACAGTGTCATGTCGGCTATACCGATACCAGTAGCTGGATGCTAGTTACTGTGAAGTATAGCCTAGCCAGTATACAGTAGCCGAGAAGTAGTAGCCGTGCTATCTTATACACGTTAGAGTCCTCAGCCTAACACAGCTTGCCTATTGCTTTTTATTCCAAAATCAAATTTGTCTGATTTGAAGTTGGTTGCACATGAAGCCTATTGGTAAATTCAGTTGCTACTCAGACACATTTGCAATGATTTCTAGGCTTTCCAGACTGATCATCGTACAAATTTAAACAGAAACTCACGAGATCAGAATGGTCTCACGAGTCTTGTTGGCTACCGGATTTTTTTTTCAGCAGGCACAGAAAACAGTAAGATAGCAGAATGCGAGGAGATATTTGGTGAATTTTACAAAAAGCTTATAATTATCACTGTTCCAAACGGGCCTGCCACAGGTCTTTTTCCCACCACAACTCCGGTACGGCGACCGGGCCTTCCGTGAGATTTTTACATAATATTATACTGAAATAACATAACTAAAATAAAGATGAGAGCAGAATAGATAGACAACAGTCACGTTGCAAATGCACAATTTTCTGTAGCAGTTTAGCAGTGCAGAGTATTGCAGTCACAAGCTAGCTAAAACCTCATTTGAATAGATGAGTTTTAACATTTTTTTTTAAAGATATTTACTGAGCCGGATTCCCTGATAGCTGTAGTGAGTTCCATATCTTGGGGGCATAGTTAAGGCTGCATCGCCGATTTTCTTATTGCTCTTACTAGAAACTTTCAGTAAACCACTGTCAGATGACCTTAGTGTTCTGGTAGGTATGTAGTTGACCATATCGTTTGGTCCTAGCCAATGTAGCACCTTATATGTAAGGAGAAGGACCTGATTTGATTTGCTCCAACAGCATTAGTTTTCATCCATCCATCCATCTTCATCCGCTTATCCGGAGTCGGGTCGCGGGGGCAGCAGCTTCAGCAAGGGACCCCAAACTTCCCTTTCCCGAGCAACATCAGCATTAGTTTTATCATGATTTATCTGTCTCATTCTTTTACATCACAAAAACCTGGCAATTTAACAGGGGTGTGTAGACGTTCAGCACAGAGTTTTTATGTGATGTAGTACTAATAGACAGAAGATGCTGAGACTAATCAACCCCCAACCAAACATTATGTGTTTGATCCAGGTTTGATCCCTAACAAGCCCCACCTATATGCATCAATAGTCCTTAATAGGCTACTTGTAATTGTACTCGATAGCAACTTCGAATAAAAGCACCAGCTGTTACTTTTTGCAGAAGACGCTTTTATTCGAAGTGGCTATGGAGTCCAATTACAAGTACTTTAAAAATAAATAAATAAATGTATAGAGGCCAAAAAAAACTATATGAATATTTACAAATAGGCATAAAAGTACATGTACCTGTACTTTAAACTGGTTTAAACTATAAAACAATAGCCCTATTTACAGATAATGTTGGTAGGGTAAATTAAAGTAAAAAAATAAATATCCTCACAAATGTGTCAGGCAAACAGGTTTATGCAGTATCGATGACAGCTGACACTTTGCTTGATTCACAGCAAAAAGAAAGCATACAACTGTGGTATTATTTTACTGTAAAGTATTTCATTTCATTTCCTTGTTTAAACTATGAAAGACTTAGCTATAGATTTTTGGGTAATTTTTAGTGCTTTGCTTTGTGGCATGGCACGCCATGAATAAATCAACTTTCACTATCATTTTGATTGGACAGACATTCATATTTTTCTTTTTTTCCCATCACTAGACAGATTTATAAGGTTAGAGATAAATTATGATATATAACATGTTTTTATTGAAACTATGTCTCATTCTTTAGCTGGATTTGAGGTAAGGATTGAAATTTTGTTTTGTAGCATGTTGTGAATAAATACATTACACTAAACCTTTGAGTCAGGCTTTTTAAATTATTATTCTAATAATAATAATAATAATTTTGAACTTCAGTTGTCAGTTGTGTTCAGTTGTCACACCTGCCAGAGCTACCCTATCAAACTGCACCTGCATGTCAGATGAAGACACCATTGACACAAACCCTGATGTGACACCTGAGCCATCACATTATGCCAGGACTGGTAGACATGCCTGTGGGGCAGCTGAGTGCAACTTGTGACAGAATCGTTGGCTATGTTATTCAAGTATCACATTTTGCACAGGGACTCAAGTGAAAGTTGATATTGTGGTAATTTTGTATCCATTCTTGCCAGCTGTCACATTTTACTTGAATGCCTGTGAGTGTCTCAGTGTTGTAAGGTGTAATGAGCTTGTTTTGTTTTGGCTGCCGACATAGACTTCTATTCACCTGATGCTGAATGGTGCGTCACGTTGTAGAACATCAGAACAAGTTTTCGTCTTTGCTTTGGCCTCGTCCTTGACACAGATCTGGCTGTAGGTATCTTAGTGTTAATCTTTCACTAGAAGATGAGCTTTGCGTACCTGTGGAACTGTGAGGTGTGGATATATACTTACAGAGAAATACGTTTTGTTGCTGTCTCCATGGGATCCCTTGCATCTGTGCAATATGAATGACATTGCCAAACGTGCACATAAATCTTTCTGCAGTGGCATTTACTTTTGGCTACAGCCATGGTAATCTTAATCCTAGGTCACTGGCAAACTAAGGAAACTGTTTGCTGTTGTGGTGGTCCGTTGTCTGTCATGACCATTTGTGTGATTCTAAACATGGAGAAGACACTGTGATTGGTGAGGTGGGGCATGTGGCCTCAATGATTGGGTAGCATTCATCAACAATGACTAGTAGATATTCTCCAGACATAAGTGGAGGATGCTCATACATCTTCAATGACTCCATCTGAGTGCCTGGAGTGTTTTTGTGTTTTTTGGATGTGAGGCTTCAGCTTGCTTCATAAACCATACATTTTCTCTCAGCTGGGCTTTAGTTTTAGCAATGTCGTGATGGCTGTCACAGGCAAGCTCTCTGCTGTAGAGCTGTGGGTATGCTTTTTCCGGTGCCTCTGAATATGAGGTCATTGGATGCAGACACTGAGTTTTCCACTGATGCATTTGTACATGTGCATCTCAATAAATTTGAATATTGTGGAAAAGTTAATTAATTTCAATAATTCAATTGACAAAGTGAAACCACACACAACCTGAAATAGTTCAAGCCTGTATTTGTTTTAATCTTGCACAGTAATCCCATGGCCATTGAACCAGGTTTTTGTACCTTTGGCAGTGTGCGGGTAGGTGCAAAGTCCTGCTGGAGAATGAAATAAACATCTCCTTAATGCTTGTCAGCAGAAGGAAGCATGACGTGCTTTAAAATTTCCTGGACTCTGGAATTTATGAAATTCAGTGGACCAACACCAGAAGATGACATTGCTCCACAATTCATCACAGACTGTGAAAACTTCACACTGGACTTCGTGCAACTTTGTTTCTGTGCCTCTCCACTCTTCTTCTCTGGGACTCTGGGACCTTGATTGCCAAATGAAATGCAAAATGTACTTTCATCTGAAAAGAGGACTTTAAACCTCTGAGCGACAGACCAGTTATTTTTCTCCTTAGCCCAGGTAAGACACTTCTAACGTTGCCTCTGGTTCAGCGGCTTGACACTAGGAATGAGACATCTATGTGTGGTGGTGCTTGATGCACTAACTCCTGCCTCAGCCCACTCCTTGTGAAATGTTTGAATGTCCTTCAGATTACACCATCTAAGTAATTTAAATAAATATAATAAACTAAATTAGTTTTATAGTGAGCACCAAAGAGTCAGCCTTTCACCTCCTGGCTGCTGAGGACCCAAGGAGCTGTCAGGAGAATGGTTCTCCTTGGAGGCACCAGACTCCTATTGGACAGCATGCATGGCATCAGATCAGTGCTGTGCGGACCTGAGAGGCACCGAGACAGGGATCTCCTCTGTCTCCGGACCAATGCTCCACAGATCCTGAGTTCCTAAAACACAGTATTATTATTAAATATGACATTGCAAGCCATATGAACCAAGGTCAGAAAAGATATTGAACGTAGAATAAATAAGAATAAAGTGTCACATCACTGTATTCTGTATTGTATGTAGGTTGTATAATTCTCGCCAATTCTCACTCAGTTATCAGTTATGCATACTTGCATGTGTAGCCCATTTGAGCCGATCCCTAACCACACATCCGATGACACTGCACTTTAATAACTATTTCTTATTAACTACTGTTAAATTGCAACTGTAAATGTCTCCAGATATTTCTGAAGTGGATTGTACAGAAATGTATCATTAATCTATGTTTGAGATTGTGAATATAAAATATGCACAAAAAATACATACAATACAAAGTACATTTGTGGACACTTGTGGTATCAGCTGTTCATGCCAGAGTGACCAACACAACTACGTTGGCTGACCTGTGACAAATGCTGGTTGAAGAATGGGATGCCATCCCACAGCAGTGTGTGACCAGGCTGGTGACCAGCATGAGGAGGAGGTGCATGCTGTTGGGGGTGTGTATGGTTCTTCCACACGCTACTGACACTCCTGTATGTTAAATGAATACATTGTTAGATTACCAATATGTCTTGTTTCTTCAGACTTCAATCAACCAAATAAGAGTCCACAGCAAAGAAAATCTGTTTTGTATTGTGACAGAATATTTGGCAACGGTTTCATAGGCGCAACCCACATACTCAGTTTTGCTGTTCATATATGGTATAAGATTTATTGCAAAGAAGCATTGTTACAACAAAGAAATAATCTACCAAACACAAATGTCCTTACTTTATGTGTTATATTTAGGAAAAGAAATCGGCTGCATAGTTTCAGAATGGTGCACTAAAGTATTTAGTAAGTATTAAGAGTACAACTAGCTGCTAGCAATGCCTTATTATATAGGAGTAAATTAAGCATAGGCTCTTTTCAAAAAAGTTGGATATTGAACATGAACCAATCGAGAAATGAATATACTGTAAAGGAGTCGATCAGGGAATAGGGATACACAGAGAGAGGTTGTTTTAACTGCCCGAACCCGGGATCCTTTATTAAACAAAAACACATAACTTGTAGTACTGCTGCTACTACTCGACAGCCCTCGTCGCCTAGCAACACCCTGCAAACACCAAACACAACTCTCGCGGTAAACTGTCGCGGTAACAGCTGGCTATGTTAACAGAGGCACCCCTACACACCCCCCCCCCCCGAATTATCAAAGACAAGTATTCCGTGACAGATGGTGCTGGGGGAATGGCCATCGGAGGACGGCCCCGCTTAGGGGGTTGAGCAACAATCACCAGAGTGTCCATATCTAAGTGGGCTGGTTTAAGGCGATCCACTGACACGCGGTCTGGCTTACCTCCGATGTCAAGGACAAAGAACTTGTCCCCTGGCTCCAGTACCTGGAACAGGCCATCATATGGAGGCCGCAAGGGGCCACAGTGAGCATTATGGCGGACAAACACATAAGATGCGTTTTGCAATCCTGGTAGGACTGTTGACAGAGCAAACCCATGCTGTGAGGTGGCGACTGGTACAAAACGTTGGGCACTCTCGAGGTGTGCAGTCCACTGCTGGGCAGCCGACCGCGGGCAAGTGATGTCAGGCAGGAAATCACCGGGCACACGAAGGGGTTGTCCATAAATCAGCTCAGCCGGGGAGGAACACAGGTCCTCTTTGGGTGCCGTGCTCACTCGTGACATGGTGGCCAAGGTAATCGATGGACGTCACACCAAACTGGCACTTTGCTGGGTTGATAATCTACCCGTGATCTTTAAGACGCTCAAACAGGAGCCTGAGGTGTGACAAATGTTCGTCCGTGGATGTGCTGGCCACCAAAATGTCGTCCAGATAAACAAAAACAAACGGAAAATCACGCAAAACACTGTCTATCAGCCGTTGGAAAGTCTGTGCAGCATTTTTCAGGCGATG
Organism: Amblyopsis rosae; assembly: GCA_025399935.1. NCBI lineage: Eukaryota > Metazoa > Chordata > Actinopteri > Percopsiformes > Amblyopsidae > Amblyopsis > Amblyopsis rosae. The sequence continues at coordinate 11,659 of JAODTR010003559.1, forward strand.
GAATTTCAGCCAGTCATTATTCTATTAAAGATATCAACAATAGACAGTTAGGATATCTGCAACTGATTTACAGATATATGTAATGAAAAACACCATAGACATGAATGGCGATAGCTGTTTGAAACCTACTAGTCAAAACTGAATTACAGATATCTAAAACTGCTGTTTCAACTAGTCAAAATTACATAATAGATATCTTCAATCAAGGTTTTGACTAGGCGAAATTATGTTGCAGATATCCGTAAGCAATATCCAGTCTACTGAATAAATGTTATAACGGCTTGCCATATTACAAAAGCTTCTTCGGATTGAGGATTGTGGCGCGACTTATGCAAACACGGTTTGTAGTCTTACATATTTTCACAATCTTCAACAAATGCACGGCAAACTGAGACTTTCTTGACTCGCAGAATTTTTTTTTAAATAGTCAAACATATGTGTGCTTTGTCTCACAAAGCAAACGGGATCTAAACATTATTTTATTCTCCCATTGACTACCATAAATATTTTATAAATATATTTTAATGCGGAAGGGAATTATTACATCTAATGGGAAGATAATATTGAATTTAGACACAATGTTGCAACTTTTAGATACAGTTAATCTCCCCACAAAAATATCTGTCAGTAAATGTTTGGCACACACGCGAAGGAGGGATTCAATTTCAGAGGACAATGCTAGGGCAGACATGGCAGCGAAACTTTGACATGTCCCTTTCTTAAAGCAATGCAGGAAAATGCTACACCCTAAGAAAAACAAGACAGGCTAGAGGAGCAGTACAAAACTTAGACGGCAGTTATGGGTGCCCAGGGCATGCCACCAGGGAGTGAGACACGGGCATGAACACTGACAAGAACAGAGGTGAAGAGACAAGAACCAAACCAAAGGGCAGACACACCAAAACTCAGATTAACAGCAGCCAATTTTCACCTCCTGTTCACTTCTATTCCATGCAAGTGAAAGTTGGAAGAAAACATTTGCTTTCTGTAGCGAAGCAATATTGCATCTTCACTTTGTCTAGGGTTCAACACAGGTA